>PVJH01027317.1:0-28837 GCA_004026705.1 Nesogale talazaci | reverse complement strand
TAGTGGAGAGGCAGTGGCCCCTGTAGTTGGGATTACGGTTGTGCTCTCAGACCTCTCCACTGGTTCTCCGTACCCTTGCTTCATGCTGCATTCACATCCAGGAACACCGGATTTAAGTTTGGTCCCACTTTTCCTGTGAAGATATAAAAAGTACACTCCCCTTGAGTGGATTAGTACCCCATTCTCCCTCTACATATCACCATCTGACCTGCCCCTTCCCGGAGCCCCACTCTAGTTGGCTACCATATGTAGCCCTGGCTTTGGTCTGGCCCCTGCTGTACTGCCTGGGTCCTCCTTCAGGGTTTTTGGAATACTGTAGATTTTTCCCGATGCCCTTTTTGCATTTTAAAATTTTTATTAAGCTTGCTTCAGCAGACTCATACTGTGCATGTCCTTTTGCGCTTGGCTAAATTGACTTAGGATAATTTCCTCCGGGAGGTGATGTGCTTCACGTATTCATTACTACTTTTCAGGGATGCATCATACTCCATTATATGTATGTACCACAGTTTTTTAATCCATTCATCAGTTGAGGGAAATTTGGACTGCTTCCAACTCCTTGCGATTATGAACTTTGCTGCGATGAACAATGAGTATTGAGGCACAGATGTCTGGTCGTGGCTTGTTGCTTCCATCTTTGGAGTAAATGCCCAGTAGGGGGATTGCTGGGTCATATGATTGCTCAATTTCCATGTGTTCTAGATAGCTCCAAATTGATTTCCATTGTGGCTATACATACCTACAGGTCCACCAGTAGTGGATAACAGTCCCTATCTCCCCACAGCCTCTCCAACACTTGTTACTTGCTAATTTTTTGAATTGGGCTATCCTTGAGGGTGTTAGGTGGCCATTGTTGTTTTGATTTGCATTTCTCTTATGGCTAATGATCAGGAACATTTTCTCTTAAGTTTATAGGCCATTCTGATTTCTGCCTCTGTGAAGCTTCTTTTCAGTTCCTTTGCTCACCTCCTCAGTGGGCAGTTAGATTTGCTCTTTTTGAAGCTATCAGGATATTGCTGATTTTAATAATAAGGCCTTTATTTGATTTGTCATTGCTAAAGATGTTTTCCCATTTCATCTACTCTCTTATTATTCTCTTGTTGAATTCTTTCGATGTACACAGGTGTTTTATCTTCAGTATATCCCACTTGTCTATTTGTGCCTCCTCTGTGTTTGTGTCCTTTCCCATTTCTGATAGCCTATGTAATCCCTGTGCCAGTGTTCTCTGTTTGATCCCAATTCCCTCATGATGGCCCTAATAGTTTGGGTTTTTACTTCAAGATCTGTGATCCACCTTGAGTTTATTCTACTGCATGGAGTGAGATAAAGATCTTGCTTCATTTTTCTATACATAGATATCCATTTTTTCAAGCACCACTTGTTGAAAAGGGCATCTATTTCCCCTTTGATATTTTTGGCGCCCTTATCAAAGATCAGTTGTCTGTAGGCTGATGTTTTCATTTCTGGATTTACAGTTCTTTTCCATTGGTCTGAGTATCTATCATTATGCCAGCACCATGCTGTTTTGACCACTGTGGCTGTATAGTATGTGCTAAAGTCAGGTAAAGCAACCCCCCCCCCATGGTGTCCTTCTTCTTGAGGAGATTGCTCCTAATTCTGGACTTCTTCCCTCCCTATATGAAGTTGGTAATCATTTTTTCCATTTCTTTCAAGAAGGATGAGGGTAATTCTATTACTATTGCATTAAACTTATATAGTGTCTTGGGTAGAACTGTCACCTTTACTATATTGAGTCTTCCAATCCACAAGCATGGGATATTTTTCCATTATTGAAGTCATTCTTAGTTTCTTTTAATAGTGTTCTGTTATTTTTGTCATATAGTCTTTTGTTATTTCAGTCAGGTACATTCCTAGATACTTCAGTTTGTGCTTGGCAATTGTGAAGGGTACCTCTTTTTAAAATCTCCTCTTCTGTGGTCTTATCTGATGTGTATAGCAGTCTGATCGACTTCTGATTGTTGATCTTGTATCTTGCCACTCTGCCATACCCCTCTATTGTTTCCAGAAATTGTCTTGTGGAGCTTTTGGGGTTTTCCATATATAAAATCATATTATCTGCAAATAATGATAATTTTACCTCTTCTCCTAGTGAATACCTTTGATATATTTCCTTTGCCTTATGCTGTTAGCTAAAAACCCCAGTATGATATTGAATAGGAGTGGAAACAAGGGACAACCTTGTCTGGTCCCCTTTTTTCAGTGGGATTGTGTTTGTCTTTTCTCCATTGACTATCAGGTTGACTGTTGGTTTTTCATATATAGCTTGAATTGTCTTGAGGAATTTTCCTTCTATTCCTATCTTCTTGAGTGTCTTATACAGGAATTGGTATTGGATGTTGTCAAATGCTTTTTCTGCATCTATTGATATTATCATGTGGCTCTTAGAGTTTTTCGTGTCAATGTGGCGAAAGCTATTAATGGGCTTTCATATGTTGAACCACCCCTGCATCCCAGGTATGAACCCCACTTGGTTATGGTGAATTATTTGTTTTATATATGTTTGTATTTTATTGGCCAGTATTTTATTAAAGATTTTTGCATCAATATTCATCAGGGATATTGGCCTGTAGTTCTCAATTCTTGTGAATTCTTGCCTGGTTTGTTATCAGTGTAATACTGGCTTCACAGAAGGAGTCTGGGAGTTTGCCATCTTTTTCTATGCTTTGGAAGAGCTTGTGTAGGATTGGCTTCAGTTCTTCCCTGACTGGTTGGTAGAATTCTCCTGTAAAGCCTTCTGGTACTGGTGATTTTTCTGTTGGTAATCCCTTGATAACCTTGTCTATTTCTTCCATTTTTATGGGTCTGTTAAGGCTCTTGATGCATTGAAGATAATCTAGGGAGAGATTGTTTTCCAAGAATTTGTCCATGTCTTTCAAGTTGTTGAATTCATTAGAGTACAGACCTTTGTAATACTGTGTAATTATTTTTTTTATTTCATTAAGGTCAGTAGTAATGTCCCCTCTTTCGTCGCTTATTCTTGCTATTGAAATTTTTTTCCTCCTATCTTTGGTTAAGTCTGCCAATGGACGTCAATTTTATTAATTCTTTCAAAGAAACAACTTTCAGTGCATTATTTTTTCCATTGTTTCTTATTTTCCCTCTCCTGATTTTCAGCCCCGATTTATACTATTTCTTTTCTTTTGCTCTCAGTGGGATTGTCCGGCTGACTCTGCACTAGTCTTTGTAAATTCTGTGCCAACATATCAGTTATGAGATGCTCCTCCTTTTTCAATTGTGAATATATTTGTATGAAACTTCCTCTGAAGCCTGTCTTTGCTGTGTCCCATAAGTTTTGTTATGTCATGTTTTCATTCTCATTGGTTTCTATAAATTTTTTAATGTCAACTCTGATGTGGCCCACCATGCACTACTTTTGCAGTAGAGAATTATTCATTCTCCAATTATTTTCTCTAGTTCTTTTCATCTTCCTTTTGTTGATTTCCAACCTTACTGCACAGTGATCTGAGGGAGAGTTCTTTATGATGTCAATGTGCTTAAATTTATTTAGATTCGTCTTATGGCCCAGCGTGTGGTCTGTCTTCAAATAAGTTCCGTGTGGGGATGAAAAGAATGTGAATTCTTTTTTATTTGGATGAAAAACTCTTTATATATCTACCAAATCAAATTGTCTAATTGTAGTGTTTATATCTCTAGCCTCCTTGTGGAGTTTCTTTCCCTGTGATCTGTCTTTCTCAGAGAGTGGTTTGTTGAAGTCACCCACTATAATTGTTGAGTCTGCAATATCTATTTTCATCATATGGAGTGTTTGGTTTACATATTCAGTGGATATCTCATTCAGGGAATATACGTTTAAAATGCTTATTGGATCATTGTCTACCCTTCCCTTGAGCATTATATAGTATCCCTCCTTATCTCTTTTTATGGTTTGCACTTTGAGGTCAATTTTAACTGAGATTATTGAGGTCAATTTTATCTAAGATGAAGATTGCTACACCTGATTTTCTTGAATTGCTGTTTGCCTGATATATTTTTCTCCAGTCTTTGATTCTCAATATATTTTTTTCTGTGATCTTAAGATTTGTCTCCTGCAGGCAGCAGATTGAAAGGTTGTGTTTTATAAGCCAGTCTGTTAATCTCTGTCTCTTAAGGCCTTAATTCAATCCATTGATATTCAGGGTTATTATGTCTGTCCATTCTCTGTTGTCATTTTATCGGCCTTGCGTTTGTTGTTTTTCTATCTCCATGGGTTCTGTCCATGTCTGTTTGTAGTTCATTCTTGTTTTTTTTCCATCCCTGAGCCAGAGTTATCTTTGGGGCTGCTATCCCTTTGATGGTTTCTGGGTAGCATCGTTCTGTATGTCATTCTCTTTGTGTGCTAGGTGATTGCTGTGTGCTTTCTTCTGGCCCCGATGTGTCAGTGAGGGTCTTTTGTAGAGCTTTTAACATATTCTTTGAGAATTTCCTTTTCTGGAAAGACTCTCACTTCTTCACCAATTTTGTAGATAATTTGACTGGATAGAGTATTCTTGGGGTTGCATCGTTTTCCTGCAATTTTAGTAATATGCTTCTCCACTCTCTCCTCTTCTTCTTAGTTTCCATTGATAGGTCTGAACATATTCTTATCTGTTTGTCTTTATATGTGATTGCCCGTTTTTCTCTAGCTGCTCTCATAATTTTCTCCTTTTCCTCATAATTGGGTAGTTTAACAGCGATATGTCTTGGTGTTTTCTTCTTGGGGTTCAGTCTAGCTGGCATTCTTTCAGCCACCTGGATAGTTGTCTGGTTTTCAATCATTAAGCTAGGAAAGTTTGCCTCCAAGCATTCCATCACTATTTTGGATGTCGGTTTCCTTGATTCACCTTCCTCTAGTAGACCTATAATTCTAATGTTTCTTTTTATAGCATCAGATAGAAGTTTGATATTTTCTTTTGCTTCTTTCATAGATTTAGAATTTTTTCTCCTGTTTATTAATTTCTACTTGTGAATCCTTTAGGTCACTGATTCTGTTCTAAGCCTCCATCATTCTCTGGGCAAAAGCTGAAAGTTTACTATTAGTTTTTGTTAGCTCACTCCTTAATTCTTGGATTTCCCTTTGGTCTTTGGCCCTTATCAAATTTATCGATTTTCCTTTTTTTCTAAAGTTTCACTCATGACCTGGATATGTTTTAGCAATATTCTGAAGATTTCTTTCTGTGTTTGGTCAATCTCCGCATTTTCTATGACCGATATTAGGTCCAGCTGGTCATCTTGCATTGGATTTGGTTTCTCCTTCTTTGACACTGTGGAAGCAGCTAGCTGTTTTTGTTTGATTTATTCAAATTAGTTGGCTTTTTCTTTGGTGGTTTGAAGCCCTGGGCTCTCTCTTTGGGAGGCTGATATATTATAGCTTCCCTCAGTTCAGCTCAGCAACTGTTTGTGGGTCCGATGGAAGGTGTTGACCAAGTGCAGGGGGGTGGGATTAGTGGGGGTGGAGACTGGGTGATCTGTTCCTGGACAGGGGCCATTCCAACAGATAGGGGGCAGAAGTACTCTGGCTGGGAAAGAAGCCTCTGGCTGCCTAATGGCACCAGGGTGGGAGCCTCCTGACTGGGGGAGGAGCTGGCCGGCAGTTCTGCTGGGGACAGGGATATCTGGGGGTAGTGAGCGGGAGGTGCAGGTTTTTGTGGAGTGTCTCCACAGGACCCTGGGCACCCTGTGGTGGGGAGGACTGGCTGGTGATTTGTGCAGATGCTGGTGCAATGTGGACCTCTCAGGAGTGGGCGGCCTGAGCTCCACTGCTGAAGCAACGGAATGCTGGCCGGCGGTTCACACCTGCTTCTGACTCATAGGAGGTCTCTGAACTTTCCTGAGAGTCAGCAAACCAATTCGAGAACCCACTTCCCCAAATCACCTCCACTCACCAATTTCCAGGAGGTCAGGGCGTGAGCTACCTATCTGGTCGCTATCTTCCTCAACCCATTTTTTTCTTCTTCATTGGATGTTTGTGCATTCATTTTCTTTCAACCTGCTATGAATTTCCAGATTTGTTTTGTGCTCCAGTGGGTGAAAACAAAAGTCTGAAAGAGTTAATGCTGCAAATAAATAGGCCAATATAAAACTGAAAGTACATAATGCACTTCAGTAACCCAACACCCAGAAGGGGAATTGCAGACAACCAAGATAGTGGGTGGGTGCACAGCTTCAGCAGAATTCCTCCTCTGCAGTCTATAGTCTTTCTGAGTCCTGGTGTGCCCCAGGCAGCAGGGCGGGGCTGCTACAGAGAGTTCTCCATCCAGTCACTTGTCAGACACCGTTCTCCTGATCTGTCTTCTGAGGCATCTCTGGTGCATTCCAACCACCCATCTTTCACCTAGCAGATGACTGCTTAGGGGTTTTACTGCAGTTCTCAATAAGAACCTTAACATTGAATTACTGGGAGAGATCTTAAAGCAGTGGTTCTCAACCTTCCTGATGCCATGGACCTTTAATACACTTCCTCAGGTTGTGGTGAGCCCCAACCATAAAATTATTTTGCTTACTACTTCACACCTGTCCTTTTGCTACTCTTATGAATACTGCAACCCCTGTGAAAGGGTCATTCCACCCCCAAAAGGTCGTGATGCACAAGTTGAGACCCATCATCTTAAAGGTGTTTTGTCATTAAAAAAAATTTCTAATCAATCAGATTGTTTTCAATGTAATGAGCTTTTCCTCAGATTTGGGAGTTGGTTGCAGAATGAGAAAGCCTGGTATAATATTTTTCTAAATTCAATTTTCCTGCAAGATTGGACACATTCCCCATGAACCCAGTGAACCTTGCTGCAGGGGCCATGGATTATTTCGGATGGCTCTGAGAGCCAACACCTCTTTCAGTCCAAGCACACACCTGTCCTGGGTGCATCTGGAGAAGGACATCGTGGGGAAGACACTAGAGGCTTCACTGCTGGGAAATATTTCATAGACATATTATGATTGCTGTCCTGCTGGGGGTCAAATGAGAACTGAGAGCAGCAGATGGGGGAAAGAACCGTACAAAAGAAGCAAGAGTCAGAAGGGAAGATCCTTAAGCAATTAACCTTAACCTAAAAGTTTTAAAGGCTCTTTGGCAGATGTCTTACACAGTGTGACCTGACACAATGGAACTCAATAGGACTCCTTAATTTCACCAGGTTTCACAAGTTGACCACTTTGGATAGGTTACAGGCAGCTTTTCTATCACTATTGGTTAAGAACATAATCTTGGGAGCACCTGGTGCATTTTCCTTTTCTCGCATATTTCTGCCCGATAAAGGCTTGAAAGTGTGATTATAAGGAAAAAGCACTCTTCTCAAAAAATGAAAAATAAAGAAAAACTAAATAAACTTCCCTCTGAGTTGCTTACTCTTAAGCGGCACAACCAGCAAGAAGTATTTTGAGTTTTTCAGAATAACAGGAGAAATTAAAGCCTTCACTACAGTTTAAAAATCATCCAAGCTTTCAAGACAATAAACTCTGATCCTAAAGCATTTATCAATAGAGTTTGGGGATACTGTAGTAAATTCTAATGTAGGAGTATGTGGAATAGGCCCAACTAATTCTGTCTGTGCTGGCTTTGCTAGCTTTTTCTGGATTTCTAGTTAGTATTTTGCAAACGGTATACTGCAGAGGCCGACAAATTTTTGAGACTGAAGAGCCAATCCAGTCCCTCCCAACAACTATAAAATCACCCAAGAGCCTTAAATATATTTCCTAAACAAATGAAATGACTGATATGAAATAATAACCTTCAAATGTTTTCAATGTTACGTCAGACCTACACATTCACACTGACAAAACTGCATATGGCTCATGCGCTGCAGTTTGCTGTCTCACTGTCCCTGAGGGTTTCTGAGATTCTTACATCTTTGTAGGAGTAGAAACTTCATCTGTCTCCAAGGAGCAGCTGTCAGGTTTGAACCGCTGACCTTGTTATGAGCAGCCTGAAGCACAACCCACTGTGCCACTAGTGCTCTAAGGCTAAAATGTGTAGTGTGCAGAAAAGGAAACTATAACAAATTGGACAAATTTAAATTGGCCTCTAAGGGAGATCAAATGATAAGGGCTACATTTTAGCCTCTCAGCACCTGCACCAATCCACTTTCAAGTGCATCCTGAATGAGAGCAGCACCATTCACATCCTTGTTATGATCAGAGGGGAATTCACCAGCTTCTTAGTCCAGGTCTAGTTCCCCATTCACTTTTGGTCCCAAATGAAACAACTTTGAAATTTTTCAAAGGGGAGAGCAAATGACAAGTTATTACATTTGAGCCTACAGAGACCTGCCACAAATAACTTTACGATGCTCTCTGGTAACAAGACCATTCCCATCCCTTAACCATGGTCAGCGGGGACTCATCAGATGCTGAATCCATGTGTGAATCCTGCCAATGGATTTGGGGCTTCCACTGTCAGCCACAGCTCTCTGCAAACCAGCTGTTCACAATGTTCCAACACTGGCTGTGGTCTTGTTAGGTCTCAGACAAGGGGGTGAATATGGGTGGGTATGTATAGATCAGTTCTCTATAGAAACCTGAAAGAATTCATGAAATAGAAGCACTTTTGTAAATCCAGACAACTTTTATGAGACAAAGGAAGGACTCAGGCATTACAGTCTCCAAAAATTACATGCTACATTTGGACTGTGTACAAGGCTGCACGGTATAGCACAGGAGTTCATGACTGGAGATGGCCACTGCAGTGAACATGGAAAAAAAACCATGAAAAGAACAGGGAAACAGGGGGATGAAGCAACCTGTGTGGCACTAAGAAATGGAAGTTCTTGGAGGCCAAGAGAATGCGGGCCCCAGAGGGCCTGTGGGTGCTCCCTGAGCAGTCAGTGTCTGCAGGAGAGATTCTCCACCTCTGCTTGTAGCCTGCAGTCCAACAAGAGGAAGTCTGTGGCAGCTTTTATCCCCACTGGCAGGGTAAGTGTGGTTAAGGGTACTAGCCAATACTGTTGGTTGAATTTAAGGGTACCTGGGTGACTTCATCTGCCTAGGTGGTGGCAAGGTTTAGATTCCTTTTCATTTAGGTAGTCCTAGTCTGGGTACACGCAGTTTGAATTTTTCCAAAGGGGTCTAGTGGATCTCTGATTTCCCTGCAACCCCTTTGTTGTGGCCTTATGCAGGCATTTGGGGAGACCACTCCCCTTAGTCCATATTCTTAGTACCTAGGAGTATGAGTGTACATCTCTTCTTGACATCCTTGAACTATTGAATTTTTATGCAAATTATATCCCCCCAAATTGTTATTTTTTTAAAGCATATGAGCAATCCTGACACTAAAAATAATAAAATAAATAGAATGCTGTCCTAAGCTACTGAAATAAATGAAAGGATGATATCTGCTTGGTTGCATAAGAATTTACATAATTCTACTTCTCCCATAGTAAAATAATGTGTTTCCTATATTTCACATAGAATATTTTCTTTGTTGGTTAAACTTTAATTCAACATTTGAAAGAATTTCATTTGTTTCCCTACTCTTCCCACCCTGATATCTTAAAGTTACCCCATAGCTAAATTTGCAAATTTTCTTGAGAATTAGTTCATGGCAATACTGTTTCTATTATGAAAAAATAGATGGATAAATCAATAATGACTAGATAAAATTGTAGAAGGCTGTATACATTTTATATGTTAGATACAAAAGGCTGCTGGGAATGATAGCTGTTAGTGACCTCCTTGGTTGGGACAGACAACAGAGACATTCGAGATTAGGTCCCAAACCTTGCTGTTGTGTGAATTCTGACTCATTATGGACCTATACAACAGATTAGAACCAGTCAACAACGCTTCCAAGGCTGTCAATTTTTACAGAAGTAGGGTCCCATATCTTTCTGAACTCCTTGTGTTTACCTAATGGACTTTATGTTAGGAGCTGGTTTGGAGGAAGAAAAAGACCTATGAGAAACCAGGAAATGGGAAGAGAATACCTGTAGACAAATCTTCTACACTCATATTTGAGAAGCCGGGGAGACCAGAACTCTGGTGGAGGGAGACCTTCATGTTAGTGCCTTAGTGATGCATTCCAGTCAGATTCACCTAACTCAAGTGACTTCCACAATGTTTCCCATAATAATAACAATTGGAAGCTTGCTGCTTCCAAGCACGTGGTTGGCACTCTATACTCTTGAAGGTTAACTGTTGAAGATTATCTACCTGAAGGTTGTCTGCCATCCAAAGCAACCAGACTCTATTATCCCACCTGATAGTTCCCATGGGGGACATCTAAGGTCAATCCAGCTCAAAGATATCCAAGGTTTGGCCACCACCTTACCTCTGGAGCCCACCCATCTTGTTACATATGTACTTTTCTGACACATGTCTGCTTCTAGTACTTTTTCCCAATGTGTGTAAACCCCTCACTCATCCCCCTCATCTTACTTGGAGGCCTCTAATACAAGCCCTTCCTGTTCCATATGTATGTGATGTGGTTTGCATGCCTGAAATTATATAACTTTGGGAGAAAATACATTCCTCCATCACTCTGGTTCCTGTCACCATGGCATAGATGAGCATTTGAGTGTCCTGTCTGTTGTTCCTTGAATTTACTCTTTGATTACATAACAACCCTCTATTATATAACCACCTTCGCATGTGTTCTGTTGTGGAAGGTGGTCCCCCACAAAGACCAAGGGATAAAATGATAGATGTAAAGACAGCCCCGAACACATATTATCTGTTTATGCTGTAGCAAAAGGAACATCATAGCACAATGGCAGTGCAAAAGGACCTTCTCTTGCCTTAGGAAGTCAGGAAATAGAACACAGTGCAGCAACAGATGTTGCAAACAAAAGATTTAGGGTTGGGAAACAGGGGTGTTTTAGGAAGTCAGTAGTATACTGTGTGAAAAGGGAAGAGAGAGAACATGCCCAGCTTGGGGGCTTACAAGGAATTCATTTTAACCATGGCAGAGCTTTAAACATTCTAGAATGTCTTGAAATTTTAAATAGTCCCTAAAGAACAATTCTGCTTTTAATTTACCAATGTTGTAGTTTGGGGGGTTGGAATTAGAGATCATTTCAGTACAATTTTGAACTTTATGTCTGAAAGTTAATTAGGCACTAAAATATTTATAAAAAGCCATTTGACTCCTTCACCTTGTTGGACCAATGATGAAACAAGCTTTGCTATTGTGCAGCATGAGAAGTGCTTTGGTACAGATTTAGCTGGATTGTTCTGGTTTTTAATATTTTCTGCTTTCTTTCCATTGAGGTTTTTCATCTGTTTTACTTTGCTGCTGTTGTCAATATTTTTGTCTTAATGCTTTTCTATGTATTCATATTCAAAATAGGTTTTTCTTCAGCAATGGAGCCTGATTGAATGGTTCCTTGTGGGTATGACAGGAGAGGTTTGGGAGTATTTGGGGGGGGGGGGCGCATATGGGATGGGAAGAGTACAAGAATGTAGAAAGTGTTCAAAGACTGATGGTGGTGATAATTTCTCAATTATTCTTCCTATTTTTGAACCATTGATTTGAATGATATGTGAATTTTATGCCAATAAATATTTTTGGTGGAAAAAAAGCCACATGAAAGACACAGTTAGGACATACATGTTGTGCCTTCCAAATCATTGCTGTCAGAAAGTGAAGTTGCCTGAGTGAAAAGATTTACAATCTTTTCAGTGACATTGGACACTTTAATTTTACCACAGAGATGTTCGTCTGCCACATACAAGCATTGTTATTTCAATTTTATTTTTACAAATATGTCTATTCTTCCATTAAGCAATAAATTATTAGTGTATGAAGTTAATGTGCACAAAATATATTACGTGAGTTATGCTCCCACCCTTCAGATCAAATATCCAGAACCATTCCCAGTTGTAACCACAGTTACTAGTTTATTGTATATTTTTCCTGAGGTGATGTATGCATACTGTGATCGTGAGATAATTCATGTCATATTAAAGATATATAAAACTGTCAGGGTGCAGTTTGACCTGTCAATCAGGCCACAGCCTGAAGGTAACTCCTTGTGGACATGGCCTTCTCATAAGGAGGGTCCTGGGAAACTCCTGCCCCCTCTATCTGGCTTCAACTTTCTTCTGGCCGACTCTAGTTGCTGCCAGAAACTAGAGATATGTCTACTGCTCTTGGATCCACAGACTGTGCAGCCCCTGGTATGTGATATTCTGCATCATTGGATGTGACTTCGTGAGTCTCAAGAGTCACTTCTGGACTAGGATCGGACTTGCGGACTTGAGTTGAACTGGGCTGATGTTTTCTCAAGATAGTTACTTCTTGTTATAAAGCTCTTTCTTACACATGTGTGAGTGTCACTGAATTTGTTTCTCTAGTCAATCCAGCCTAAAACACACACCTTCATTATTTTAAGAATTCAAGGAATGGTATTATATACACACACATATATATCCTTACTTTATTCATGTTATGATATGATAGATGTTGAATATTTCCTCATGCTAGTTCAAAGAGAGCTTTCTCGTTTGACTTTAGAGTCAGGAGAGTCTTCCTATATAAATGTGCCTATGATTACATTACTGGTACCCTACAGAAGGATTTCAAATTTGTTTCAATCACTTTGCATGACACGAATTCTTCATCAGATATTCTAGAATAAACTTCATTTTATACTATGCACACAAATTTGAAACATGAATTTATAAATATATAATTGCTAAATCAAATCAAATGTAGACTTGCAACTAAGAATTATACTAATTTGCACTCTCACAGAATGCGCGCTTTTCCCAAACACTAGCCAACTGAATGTCAAGCAAGTGTGTTCTCCTTGCCATTCTTAAATGTTAAATAAGTACCTAATTGTGTTTGGGTTTTTTTACTTTTATTATGAGCACAATGAAACATTTTCATTTTCTTCTATTTTAAAATGGGCTATTATTTTTATCACTGAAATTATCTTGTGGTCTTTGATGTCAAGGAGCAATATTTTCCTTATATTTCCATTGTGATTTGGTTTTCCTTATAGCTTTTTCTATGAGCGATTGTTATTCTGTTGAATAACCATATTACCTTTTAACTAGTCTCCCATTTCTTTATAGATTAAACAAAAATCTATTTGAGGTTTAGTCCCTGCATAGATTCTGTAAACATATTTTGGGATTCCACTCTCATCCACAGCCGTTTGCACACCAGAATCTCCCAATTTCAGCAATGATACTATTCCCTTCTTTGGGTTTGGATTATATAATTTAAAATCCTTGGGTCACAGATGTCGTTGTGTGTGACAGTCACCTAATCTGGTGTCAATTTGAGGATTAAGTGTGAAGGGGTGGAGTCTACCTCTCAATCTGGAGATAGCCAATGAGACTTCTGTGTGGGCCTTACCTGAGAAATTTGGGAAATGTGGTAAGTCCTTCTTGGAGGCGGAGACACTTTCTCTCTTGGTTCACTTCCTTGGAGACTTTTTACTGACAACAGTCTCTTGGAGATACTATCCTGACAAGACGCAAGGCTGATTCCTTGTGAGACATCCTGGAGGTGAAGCCACAGGGGTCTACCCTGATGAAACCAGAACTCTGAAGCCAGAGGAGCCACTTAGAAGGCCCTGCCAGCCCTGAGATGTTTACAATTCCACTGAATCCAAAGGCATTCTACTCACCTGGCTTGTCATCATTTAGCATTCGGCGTCATTGTATGTGTTTCATGAGTCTGAAGAAGACTTTATAGACTAGTGTCAGAAATATGGGCTAGTATCAGATTTATGACTTTGGACTGGACTGGGTTGGGATGTTTTCTTAATGTACAGTTGTCCTTGTATGTAAACTTTTCCTTTTTCTACATATGCTTGCTTATGAATTTGTTTCTCTAGTCTGTCCGGGCTTCTTCCATGTGGGCTTGGTTTGATGTCTCACTTAGATGGCTTCTTATTTGAAAACAAACCTTTGAGACCAAGATGCTATTCTTTCTGATAGCTGGGCACTGTCTACTTTCTTTATCACACTTTTCTGTAGCATCCATACCTTCTGTGTGTCCTTCTTGAGTGTAAATGTCAAGCAGAGGCATGTCATAAGAACTGATTGTTCTTAGGTTGAAACCAGGATTAAGGGCAAGTCCCATATCCTTTCCTGAATCTATACTTTTTGATTCCTGAATCATACCTGTCTCTGACTCACATCAGAAGCATTCTTGTCAATTTATGGTTGAGAATCTTATCAATCATCTCCCTGGGACATAAGAGATTTAAACATAATTGAGGAATGGGAATCACCTGGTTATCAGATGAGAGTATTAGAGAGACAGTTATGGTAGATTAAAATGATAAATCTGACTTGAACGCTGTGGTAGTTTCATAACCTGCTGTCAATTTGAAACTTAATGGTGAAGGGGTGGAGGTTAACCTGTCATTCAGGTCACAACATGGTGACCTCATTTTCAGGGAATAAGAAGATAAATATCTGACTGGAGGTGGGACACATGTTCACTTCCTTCAAGACTTTACTGACTACCAAGTCTGATGCAAGCCTGGAGCTACACTGATGCAGTCAGAACCCTGTAGCTGAAGGAGCCATGTGGAGATCCCTGCCAGCACTGAGATGCTTCCACCACCACTGGATCCACAAGACTTTAGACCCACTGGCCTGTGATCTTCCTGCATTCAGCATCATTGCATGTGTTGTATGAGTCTGAAGAGAAATTTATAGACTGGTACTGGACATATGGGCTAACTTAGAACTTACAGACTTGCTTTGGACTAGACTGGCATGTTTTCTTTTCTCCTTTTCTTTTTTTGCTGTTTGGTTTCTTTTTTAAAATCACTTTATTGGGAGCTCATGCAACTCATCACAATCCTCACACACATCCATTGTGTCAAGCACCCTTGCACACTTGTTTCCCTCATTGTTCTCAAAACAGTTGCCCTCCACCCAAGCTCCCAGCATCTGTTCCTCACCCCTTTCCTCCCTCACTGTTCCCCCTCCCCAATTAACCCCCAATAATTTATAAATTATTATTTTTTGGTCAAATCTTACACTATCCAATATCTCCCCTCACCCACTTCACTGCTGCCTGCCCCAGGAAGAAGGCCATATGCAGATCCTTGCAATCTGTTCTCCTTTTCACCGCCCCTTACTTTCACCCTCCCATGATCTCCGCCCTCACCGGAGGTCCTAAGAGGTTCTTCTGGACTGGATTCCCTGTGCTTCCGGTTTCTATCTGTACCAGCGCACCTCCTCCAGTTCAGCCGAATTTGTAAGGTAGAACTGGGATCATGATAATGAAGGGGTCGGGGAGGAACTATTCAAGAATTAGAGGAACATTTTATGTTTCATCATTGCTACACTGAATCCTGACTGCCTTGTGCCCTCCTCAGGCCTTCTGTGAGAAAATATCCAGTTACCCACAGATGAACTTTGGGTCTTCTTCCTGCACTCCTCTCATTCACAATGATATGATTTTTGCTGTTCTTTGATGTCTGATGCTTTCTTCAGGTACAATTACTCTTTATATAAAGCTCTTTCTTATACATATATGGATGTCTAAGAATTTGTTTCTCTAAGCCAGCCACTCAGACTAGCACAAACATTTAAAACATTGGGATTTTACCCTCTCTTTTGATGTAACTTGTGCTTCATCCGGTTTTTTCTTTTAACATTTTTTGTGTATTTTGTTTGTTTGTTTTGGAGTTTGTGTCTGTTGTATCTTGGTATTGTATCTTGGTATCCTTCTTGACTCCCTGCTACGTTTCTTTCTATGCTGTGCAGTGTATGGAATTCAAGATTGGTAAATCTATAGAGACAATAACTAGAATAAGTGTCCCTGTAGGGTATGGTAGGGAGATAGGGGGTTAAATAGGAGTTCAAGAAGGAAAAAAATGTCTTGAAACTATTTGTAATAGTGATTGTACGATGTTGCTTGTTATGATTGAACTATCACATAGTTTGGTGTCTGCATTAGTCATTGATACAACGGTCTGGTAAAAATAAAATAATTCATGATACTCTATGTTGAAGGAATTTTCTTTTAAAAATTGAGCAACACAAACATCCATAGACTTTGGTAATCTTTATTTGTAAACTATTAATGAATGAAACTAGGCTATTTGCTCAGTAACCAACCAGATTGGTTATTAAAATAAATAAAAGAAGCAACATTTATAATTGCAGAAACAACAATTCTAACCTATCGAAAGAGAAAGCTTAAGCCTTCCACAGCTAATCCTAATAGTTTACCAGCACCAGGTAGAAAAACCATTAAAGCTGTACCAAATGCACTAAGAATGTTTCCCACTAATGACCGTTGTCGGCGAGTTGTTTCTATTTCTTGGTGTAGTCTATGTATCTCTTTGTTAAATGCCTCAGCTTTCTTTTTAAATCCTTCGTTCATCAGGCTTTCTTGTTCCTGAAAAGAGGCTAGTGTTACTTTTTGAAAAATCCATTATCAAGAGTCACAATTTTGCATTTGGGAAAATATCACAGATTTCCTACAAATTCTAAATTCCACCTGAGGAGGCAAGGCTCCCCACATCTAAACAATGAAGACTGCTTAGAAAAGTGCTAATCAGAATTCAGGTCAGGACAGTGAATGCATTTTGATCTAGACTGCATAGGGTGACTCAGACAAACTTAGGGGCAAATGCAGAAAATATTTACTTCACTTCAGGCCAATCTACTCAGGCCATGAACTCATGGATTGATCCCAAGTCACTTAGATGTACAAGAATCAAGAAAACTGCAGGATGAGGGCCATATTCAAATGGGGCACAATGAAGCTACAAAACATAACAGTCCATATGCTTTGTCTTGTGGATTGAAGGGTTTCAGCAGGATCCAGATGGACTTCTGAACTAAGTCTATCAAATGCCTTATGTGTTTCCTCTGATACCAGGATTCTGCTTCCTATTTCCACCTTTCTCTTCTTTGGGCATTAGAATATGGTTTAGCAGGCTACCTGGACCTAGCATAGACTTACCTTCAGTTTATGTTCCAACATCTTTTCCTGCTCCTTCAGGAGGTTTTCTCTTTCAAGCTCCATCTTCTCTTTCAATTGCTCTATATTTTCTCTGAAGGTCCTTTCCTGAGCCTCAATGTGTTGCTGCTGCTCCTCCTGTTGCTGCCTCAGCAGCTCCTTGTCCTTCTCTGCTGCTTCCAATTTTGCTTGCTCCGCTGTCCCACAGAGATTGTAGAGGGAGAAGAAAGCCGCAGGTTAGCCCCTCGCTCTACACTTCTGAACCCCGAGATCAAATTGAATTTATGAAATGAAAGATCAAACACTGCCATCAGGTTGATTTCAGCTCATGGTTGAAACACATTTCATGGGACAGAGTAGAACTGCCTCTTTCTGAGAAGAGGAATCTTTATAGGAATAGACAGCCCTACCTTTCTCCCGTGGAGCCTCTGATGAGTTTGTACTGAGGACCTAGGGGAGAGCAGCTCACTGTGTAATCTACTGATGAGCCACCAGTGCTCCTTGACTTTAAAAAAGGAGGGGGGACTCAAGTCTGTATTATTGTGATGTCCACATATTCAAGGACATTTCAGAACACGAGTGAGTGGACGCACACCTTCACATCTCCTTATTAGTTTCAGACCCCATAAACTGTGCGTTCCATAGACTCTGTAGGAAGCTTGTTACTTCAAATCTGTCTCTCAGATCCCTCATAGCATAGTGCAGGCACCGCTCCACCCTGCTATGGGCTGAGTCCCAAGCCTGTACCTGCTATGGCCTTTTCTCCATCAGTGAGCGCTTTATCTGACTGCAGGATGGATTCTTCTATTGGTGCTTGAGACTGCAAGAACCTCTGAAGGACTTCACTTGCCTAAAGAAAGAAGGTAAAAAGTCACATTGAACAACAGGCATCTAGTCTCATGTAAGGGTCTTACTGTGCCATAAACCCCCAACTCTGACCCTAAGTACTTGAAACCTGCCTCAGTTATCCCAGAGCTTCCTTTCTTTATGTGACTACAGCATATTTTCCAACCCCATTGGGGGTACGGGGCGAAACAACTGTCTTCAGATTTTTCTTCCTATCTCTTCAGCCTCCCCTCTAACTAATACCAAATCAGATTTTGAATAGTTCTGGAACCATTTATAGCTTTTGTTTCAAATGTTTGCATATTTTTCTTCTTCCTGGGTGATAGTCTGTCCTTTGTTAAGCAGGATAGCCACATCCATTCTTCTTTTGTCTCTTCTTGGGAGTTTTCCTAGGATGACTTCCCTGCTTGGAAAAGATGAAGTTCTCTGAGGTGCCCTCCTAGCTCTGCCACTTGCAGTGTGATCCTCAGCACCTTATCTCTGTGTTTCATATATCTCGACTCTCTAACGTGAGTAATTGTTGTTGCTGTCTGGCATTATCAAGTCAGGCCAGAGTCCTAGTAACCTTGGGTACTATAGAACAAAACACTGCGTGGCCCTGCACACCCTCTCTATTGTTCTTATATGTGAGTCTATTGTTGCAGTGATTGTGTCATTCCATCAACTTGAGGGTCTTCTCTGCTATACTCCTCTACTTTACCAAACATGATAACCTGGCAAGGGATTGGTCTGTCCAGACATAGCCAAAATGCATGAGATAAATCTTGCAATCCTTGCCTCTAAGGAGCCCTTTGTCTATACTTCTTCCAAGGCAGATTGGGAGTTCGTGGTATTTTCAATATGCTTTTTCAACTCTACAATTCAAATACATCAATTGTTTTTCAGTCTTCCTTACTCAATGTCCAACTTTGACATGCATATGAAGTGATTGGAAATACTATGATTTTGGTCAGGAGCACCTTAGTTCTCTAAGTAGCTTTCTTGCATTTCAAGAGTTTAAAGAGGTCTTGTGTCACAGATTTACCCAATGAAGGTGTTGTTAGATCCCTTTACTGCTGCTTCCATAAGCATTGATTGTGAATCTGAGCCAAAAAAAAAACCCCAGACAACTTCAGTCTTTTATCCTTTTGTTACGATGTTATCTACTAGCCCCGTTTTGAAGGGGTTGTCTTTATTTTCTTCCTTTCTTCTTTCCTTCCTTTCCTTCTATTAACTTATAATCCACACTGAAGACTGCAATCCTCAATCTTCACTGGTAAGTTTTCCAAGTCCTTTTCACAGCCTGCAAACAAGGCAGTATCATCTTCATATCTCAGGGTTCTAATAAGTCTTCGTTTAATCCTGATGCCTTACTCTTCAAGTATTCCAGCTTCTTGGATTCTTTGTTCAGTATCGAAATTGAATAAGTATGGTGAAAACATAGAACCCTGACACACACACCTATCTTGATTTTAAACCTTGCTTTATTCCTTTTTTCTGTTTGCACAACTGCCTCTTCATTCAGGTACAGTTTTTACCTAGCCACAATGAAGTTGTTTTCTGGAATTCTCATTCATCTAAACGCTACCCATGATTTGTTATTTGTGTGAAACAGAGAATTCACCCATTTTCTCCCCCAAATATATGCCAAACTTAAGCCACTTGCTACTCTTGAAAAACTGCTGTACACTTGGAGATCAACAAAGTAGATCAAGGGCTAATCTCCATAAGGGTTATTAGCCATCTAGAGCAATCAGGCTGCATAGCCTGTCCCACACTAAGTAGGTACCACTCCCTTGGGATAAGGATTGTAGTAGACTACTCCTTATAGGAGAGAAAGGGAGGTCAAGCCCACCCAAGAATGATCAAGGTTAGACTGCCATATTGAGTCTGGGTTCTGCCCTTTTTGTCACATGTATGTCCCTAGTCCCTCTCCTTCGTATTACATGTACACCCTTAATTCATCCCCTTCTTTTTACTGTACATTCCCTCTCTGAGAGGTGTGTGCCTGTTATAGACCTCTTCCTGTGCCCTGTGGTGACCTGTAATCACATGCATGAGGTACACATGCTAACCTGGGTTAGCAATAAACTTGGCTCCCCAGCTTGTTCTCCAGTGTCCTCTGGACTCTCTCCATACCAACCACCAAGGGGGGCTGAGGTGAACAGCCTAGCATGAAATGTGTCCGAGTCCATCATTTCTAGCTCTCATATTTTCCATGACTTTACTATAATCTTTACTTATATATCACTGTACAATTGTACCTACTGGACCCATGATGATGTGTTAGGGGTTGGATTAGCTAAGTCATGATCCATACAGTCTAACATCACAGCATAGTCAATACAACAGCAGTTAACTTTGTTTTGGTATTTTGTGCTTTCACTTAAGATTCATTTGACATCACTAATGATATCCCTTGCTACATCTCCTCATCTGACTCCAGCCTGAATTTCTAGGGTTTCCCATCCATGCAATGCTGAAACCATTGTTAGGTGATCTCTAGTGAAATATTGTTTTCTTGCAATATCAATTATATTCAATAACTTCTGCAATATGCTGGGTTACCTTTCTTTAAAATGGGCACTATTACAGATCTCTTCAAATTAATTGGCTGAATTGATTTCTTCTAAATTTCTTTGAATGGATATAAGTGCTTCAGAGTTTCCTAAGTTTGTTGAAATATTTCAATTGGTATTCTGTCAATTCCTGGAGACTTGCTTATGGCTAATACTTTCAGTGTAGTTCAGACTTCTTTCATCAGGACCATTGGCTTTTGAACAAATGCTACCTCTTGAAAATGGTTGAATGTTGACTTGTTCTGTTTGATACAGTGACTCTATATTCTTTCCATCTGCTTTTAAGGCTTCTTGTATCATCATCATCCAATATTTTGCTCACAGAATCTTTTTTTTTTCATGATAGCATGCTGACCTCCCAGACGACCATGATCTCAACAGCAAGGTCCATGCACAGCTTGGACAGGAAGCTGGAACCCAGAGAGAGCTGGGGAGCTTCTGGTGGAGCATCAGAGCGAGGGAGTTTATTGCTAACCAAGGTTTAAATGCAAATCATTCAAATTACAAATTACAAATCAGTTTTTTCTTAGTTCTTCCCATATCTGTAAACATGTTCTTCCATGTTGCTTTTCTAAATCCAGGTCTATACATTTCATGATAATATTTTGCTTTGTCTCCTCAAGCTGTCCTTGGAAATGTATTGCTCAGCTCTTCAACTTCATCAATTCTTCCATATGCCTTAGCTTCCACTAGATTAAGAGCAAGTTTCAGAGTTTCTTCTGACATTCACTTTGATCTTTACTTTCTTTCCTGTCTTTTTAATGATCTTTAGCTTTCTTCATATATCGTATTCTTGATGTCCTCCCACAGCTAATCGGGCCTTCTCTCATTAATATTGAATGTATCAAATCTGTTTTGGGGGTGTTCTAGAAACATAGGCGGGATATACTCAAAGTCCTATTTTGGCTATCCTGGACTTCTTTTCATTTTATTTAGTTTCAACCTGAACTTACACATGAGCATTTGTTCTTGGCCTCATTTAGTGTATCTCTTCCCACAGTTGTAGTCAATTTGATTTCTGTGTATTCTAGCTAGAGAAATCCATGTGTCTAGTTGCCTCTTGTGTTGCTTAAAATGTTTTCATTCTTCTTTTTTTCACTGACCCTACAATTTGTTTCCAACTTTTGCATTCTAATTACCAATAATTAGTAATGCATCTTAATCGTATATTTCATAAAATTCACACTGAAGACATTAAAATTATTCAGTTTGTTCACCATTAGTGGTTAGTGCATAAATTTGAACTTTAACTTTATTGACTGGATTTCCTTTTGTGTGGATGGATATTATCCTATCACAGAGGGCATTGTAATTCAAGATAGATCTCGAAATGTCCTTTTATACAATGAATGGGAAGGATTCCTCTTGAATTTTTCTTTCCTGGCAGAGTAAACCATATATGACTGCTAGATTGAAAATGGTCAGTCCATTTTGTAACTCACTCGTAACATACCAATTTCTGTATGTTCTATTTCATTTTTGACAACTTCCAATTTTCCTAGATTCATGCTTAATGAGCACATTCTAAGTTCCAATTATTAAGAGAGGTTTCCAACTGTCTTATCCTCCCCCTTTTCTTCTCATTTTGATTTGTGCCCTATCAGCAAATGAAGGTCCCATAGGTTTTAAATTCTCAGGTGCCTTCAACCACTTCATTATGGCTGACTCTACCATGAGAAGTGAGTTGTTATTTAGTTAAACTTTGAGTGATCTCCCTCCTGAGGCGCTCAGCTTCATCTGACAATGTTCCAGTGCTATTCATAAGATTTCAGTCTCTGACAAGGTTCTTCTGCTTTATAGAATGATTTCATTGGTTAATTTCTCAGAATTTGCATCCTATTCTTTCTTTGCAGTCTTCCTGTAGTTTGAATGCTCTCATCAAATCTGTTCACCTTTAGTGACCATGCTGGTGTTTGAAATACATAGTTTCTAGCATCACACCAACATTTAAGCTACCACATTATAACAAACTGATGGTCAAGTGGTGGAATCCTCGTGCATATATAATGAGATATAAAAAATTTATGAGAACCTCATACATGTGGTATATAATATATGTATATACATAATGAGAATAATATTATTGTGATAATTAAACTATACTCCAACCACAGCATGTGAGGCCTGCTTGGTTGAAAAAGTGAATTTTTGCTAGCCATTGTAAACATTTTGTTCCTCCTTGCTTTCCATTTGTGCAAAACGTTGTGATGGTCCTTATTAGATCATATAGAATGACTAAAGTTTTCTCTTTCTCAAAATGAGCATGAGCTTCTTTAATAACAAAGTTTGTTTCATTAACTTTATATGGCTTAAACTTAGATAGAGATGCTAAGGTGCAAAAACAGTTAAGAGTTTGGTTACTAAACAAAAGGACAAAGGATTGGGCATTCAAATCAAACCAGAATTATATTGGAAGAAAGGTTCACTGGTCTACCTCTGATATACCGCAGCCATTGGAAGCCCTATGGAACAGTTGTCTTCTGATACACACCAGGTCACCACTAGTCAGATTTAACTCACGAAAAGTTGATTTCATATTTGATGCTTAGTGCAAAAGGGTCACATTATTTGAAAAATGGAGTAGCTACTTTTTTCTCATTGAGATACCTCATTATAATCCATATATACTTGTGGATTTTCCTCCCAGAGTTTCTAGCTGATTTTAGACCTAAAACTATAAACACTGATAAGTCATCATGCTTTTAAAACACACTTGATTACAGTGATCTTCCAGTTACCACAAGGACAAGAGCCCACTGATGCCTTCCCTCCACTTCCCTTATTCCTCACCTTAACCCCCTTCCTGGGCAAGCGCATATAGTCCTGTTCAAGCCTTTTCTTTGCTTCAACATAGAGACTGTGTCCTCCAGGAAGAGAGAATGCTCCTTCTGAAATACTTTCCATCAGGGGCTTTGAAAGCTGTGCAATCTCTGCCTGACAGTAGATCATGGATGCCTCTTCATTCTGCAGTACAAAATCCTCCTTCTTTTTCTCTATGGCAGCCTACAAGGAAGGTTCAGAGACATAGTAGGAAGAAGTTATTAAAAAGGATAATTCAACCAGCTGTCATTCTCTTGAATGATGCAAGCTTACAGCCTCCGGACAGATCAGGCGATTTCTGTTCGACACAGGTCAGATTCATTGCATATAAAATGATGGTAGTGGATAACATCAACTTAAGTAAGTACTTAAGTGACATAGGGTGGTTACCAGTGATGCAGCAATTGCAGTGGGTAACAGAAACGTGAATTTGACAGGGAGGAGAATGTCTTCAGAGAATTTCAGTTGTAATGGAAAAAAATGTAATCATAAAAAAACAACCCAAGAGATAAATGTACTCTGAAAAGACTTTAGAAGACTTCACGAATGATCTCAAGTACGATTTTATCGGATGATAACACAATTTTCTTGTTTGTGGTTACAATCCTAATGGCTTTATTCAATGTCACTAAGAGATTCTTGCCACTTATTGGGAAAAGATAGAGTGAGAGATGAGTTTTGTATGAAGATGCCTTTAGCCAGCCAAATAAAATTTCTCAAAATATCAAGTGTCCACTTGCTTTATAGTCCTTGAGATCTTATGTATATTAGATTTGGCTCCCCAAATTGGGTTATACTGTATGGCCTGAGTTGTCTTTAAGTAATGAAGAGTATGCAGCTGTACATTGAATAATTATATGACCTCCTTTAGAAGTTGAGTTTTCTAACCATTAAGGGAAGAAGTTGGAGAGGTCAGAAAGAAGAGAATGTTCCCTTGACTCATGTTGATGTGAGTGTGGAATGAGTTTGCCTAGAGCCTCCAATGCAGAAATGAGCCCAGTCAACATCTTGGTATTTCAGCTTCTTCAAATCTAGAAGAAAGCCAGTATAGTCTATATTTAACCCTCTGAAATAAAGAGTTTTAAAAAATGTATTAGTAACTCTATGAATTATAAATGCATAGAAATTTGTTATACAGAAGCAACAAAGTGTACATCTTTTAGAAAAGAAATGAACTGGATTTCTGAGGTGTCAGATTGCCCACCCACTACAGGAAATACAGGAAAAATGGCATCAAAAAGGTGGACTCCAGCCTTGATTATACCAGAACAGAAACCAGGGAAGATAAGAAGTGAGAGACGTACTGCGAGCTGTTTGTGGAACTCCTGATTTACATCCTTGAAGGAGCGCTCCATGAAGAGAGCAAGGGCTTCCTTCTCACAGGCCCCGTGCACATCCAGCACCTCCTGCAGAGTGTCCGTGGGGAACAGCAGGCGACGGGCCATCTCCTGGCTGTACAGCTCAGTGGCCATCTGTAGAGCGGCCGAGTTCTCACGCTGGGCCAGGGTGGTCACTGCGTTCTCCACACAAGGGACTGCGCCACTGTTGATGGCATCCACGTAGGTCTGCACCAGCGCCCCCAGTCCTGAGTGAGCAAAGTGGTGTGGGGGTCAATATCAAGCTATCACTTGCTTGAAAAAAATAAAATAAAACTTTAGTGTTCTGCATTTTATATGTAAGTAGAACTTTCCTACCATTTTTTCTTTTCTTTTTTAATGAATTTCTTTACAGTAACATCATTTCTCCCTTATTTATTTCTCTTATGAGCTTCTGTTTCCGTACTATACAAAACTGGACTACTGCCCTTAGTCAATACATTTTCCAGGTTTCCCTGAAAAAATACTTTGCTTAAATATGAGGGAAAGTATTTATTAATAAAAGCATTTATTAATAAAATAAATGTTTTATTTAGATAACCCAGTAGCTGCATAATCTATAAGGTTGGTTCCTGAAGAAAATGTGAGTTCTTTAAAAAATAAGGACAAAAAAACACAGACCATTGCTAAGATAGCCCTCCAGGCTATTGGTCTCATTGTGCATCCACCTCTGGCACAGACACTGCACAACTGACCACACAGGTAGCACAGCCAGTGGCACAGAACTGTTCATTGGTTATTGTCAATTTCCTTTCATCTCAATTGACTTCCTGGCATTCGTGACCTGCTATGTACTTTCTGACTCATTTAACTTTACAGAGAATCCTTTGTCCTGGAAGCCATGCTTCTTCCATAGGAGTTGTCCAGGCAACCCACACATTCTAGACCGTTAGTGAATTACATTTTGAGATCGGGCTGGCTTAAATAAGCCTTCGTGTGGAGAGGAAACACTGAGGGAGGGTGGATTACTATGTGTGCCTCCTCCAGACTCACATGCAAAACCAACAAAAGCCATGAGAAACCACAGAACCCAGCACCGCTTCAGAGCGCACACTGAGGCACAGGGACAAAAGTGACTCACGGCTCCCAGTGATGACGATCCCTTGTCTGAGGGTCTTGGTCTTTGCTTGGCTGAAGATATAGGAACAGAATTCTTGTGTTTGCCTCTGGAAATTAGAATCCAGTTGCTCCTCTTGGATTTTTTCCAGATGGGCCAAGAGATGCTTGTCACTTGTCGGCCGATCAAAAACAAAGCACTTCCGTTTGGGGAAGAATTGCCTGATGCACTCTCTCGGCAGGTTGGAGTCCTGGATTTTGCGACTCTTGCCTGTAGATGTAGAAAGAGCAGTAATTAAGGGCTAGCATTCTGTAAAGGGGTCTGTCAACCATTATTTTCAGGAATCGTTGGCATGATTTCTCTGTCTGTCCTGGAATCTCCTTGAATCCAATCATTGAAATCAATCTTGAGCCCTTCTACCCCAAAGAGGATGGTGTCCTTTTGTGGACAGTGCAAAGCGTCAAGGAAGCAGCTATGGAGAGGATAGAGGAGCATCCATCCCAGGGAAACAAACATATGCTTGTTTTCTATAGGCCATGTAGGGAGTCCAGTAGAAAAAGTGTTTACAAGTGATGTATTGTGTGACTGACACATGAAAATAAATCATCAGAAGCACCTTGCTGACCTTGATGCCCTCGTATCAACAATAGAATATGAGCTGAAAAACAAAGTAGCTCTTGATATAAAGATAAGATGTGGCCTAGATTAAAAAAAAAGATGTGGTTTAGAAAATATCATAAGAAAAGTGAAGAAATGCCAGAAACATAAAAGTGGCAAAATACTCACACAATGCGTAAATTTAGATATTCTTTCAGCAACATTCTCCAAAGTGTGGGGTCAACTTAAATGTAATTAGGAGATCTCAACTGAATTTAACTGTACTGTATCTTGAAGATGGATTCTATGTCCAATATCCACCATTCAGTAAGTGTTTGTTGAAAAAGCAAACACTAAAAATGGGTATTCTTTCTACTGCTATCAGCTAGCCACCTTCCTAAATTTAATCCATATATCAGATATATCATCACAATGCTCACATATGTAAGCATGTGCAACAATTGTTAGACACAGATAGCAAACATGATTTGATATTCACCCCAAAAGGCTAATGCAGCTTTTTTTCTAGACCATTTACTATTCGGTAAAATCTACAAGCCAGAACCTGCCTACAGAGGACACAATTTCCAGTAAAGCAAGCAATAGATAAGTTGCAATAGTATACTGTAATAGTGTACTGTAGTAGCACAACTTGAAAAACTCGGAAAAACAAGGTTTCTGTGTATAAGAACTTCCACTTTTATGAATTCTTTTTGGGAGCTCATACAGCTCTTATCACAATCCATACATCCATCCATTGTATGCAAAGCACTTGTACTCTTGTTGCCATCATCATTCTCAAAACATTTTCCTTCTACTTAAGCCCTCGGTATTATTAGCTCCTTGAAAACTTAAAAATTACTATTATTTTGTCATCTAGAGCATGATCTGATGTTTCCCTTCATCCATTCCCTATTGTTCCTACCCCAGGGAGGAGGTTATAGGTCGATCCTTATAATTAGTTCCCCCTTTCTACTCCACCGTCCTTCTATCTTCCTGTTGTTTCAATTTTATGAATTCTTTTTATTTCTTTTTCTTTCTATTATCAGGGGGGAGTGCGAATGCAGTCCCCCACTACCACAAATTATGCAGTCAATTTTCCCACATTTGGGAAAATCGCAAGGGTCAGCACATCCAGAGTGCGATGGACAAGCATCACCCTGGGAAAACCACCTTCCTGATCATGGTATCTCCCATTCCAGGGGAGAATCAATTTTATGAATTCTTAAAACATTTCAGAAGAACGCTAGTCTACATGGTTATTGTAGCACTGATTGCAAAATGTTTTAACTTTCAAGGTTAAAGTATCACTATAATGCTTTTTTAGGATACGGGCTGTTTATAATCACTTGATCCAATATTTGGTTCAAAATTTCATGACGGGCCCAAAATTTCAACTTCAGAGATTTTCAGGTAATAACTCGCAAAAATTATATCCTCCACTCAATATTGTCTTGGGTCTCAATCTAACTGTATATTAACTTTAAACAATGAATGAGAGGGATCATTCATCATCACCCACTCCCACAGGGATCATGAATTACTACCTGGAATCAGCTTCAAAGCATTCTCCAGGTACTCGTCTTCAGTGATGCTGCGGTCTTCTAACTTCAGCTCCAATGTAAAATCCCGAACTGTCCAAATAAAGTCTGGAAAGAAACCCACAAACTCGGTGGAGTCTTCCGTTATGTCAGATCCAGGGGAGGATTTTGTCCTGATTAGTTTTGTTAGTTCAGTCACGTAGCTGGGAACTTCATTAAGGAAGAGGAAGTTCTCTTTCTACACCCTCATTACCAGGTCAGACTTAGAAATCACTTTCATAAGCATCCTACATTGTCCTGTGTCCCCTCCCCCTGACAACTGAATTACAAGGAAAATAAACCATCTCAGTTTTCATTCCCTAAGCTCTAGACCCATGGTTCGGTGCCTGGAAGGATACTGCAGCTGCTCCAGGGCCTGGTGGTTGATGGTGCACATGCTATTGTAGACAAAGGTGCTGCTCAGAAGCACAGCTAGTGCAAAGATCCACGAGTCATTCTTAGTGTCGCCCTAGAAAACACAGGTGAACAAGAGACATAGGCGTTTACTCTTCTTTCATTCATTTGTTTTGAGCATTCACTGCTTCAGCTATATAGTTGCTGATTAGGGGAGATAGTCTGACTTTTGGAAACAATACTAAGTATAAAACTCTGATTTTGTATTTACATTGACCTGTAGTAAGTGCACAGTCAAAGAAAGAAAATACATTTGACAAATGTTTTCCCTGATCAAATGCTGTCTAAAGGATACAAATAACCAATCCCAACACTCTTCTGTCAATTCCTACTGATAATAGCTGTAGGACAGCCTAGAAGTGTCCCAAGGCTAGAAACCTTTATGAACGCTCACGGCCACATACTTCTCCCATAATGTGGGTTTGGACCATTGATCTTTGGGGTAGCAGTGGGGCACTTTATGTTGTGCCACCTGACCTCCTTAGGTCAAAAATGCTACCTCATGGAATGAAACAGCTATTTGCTAGGTATCCACAAAGCCAGAATGCCGTATCTGATTGTTTCACATAGTGGAACTCTAGAAAGATGATTTTTCTGGAGAAGCAGAAAGGCATGCAAACATATCAATGCCACTAAAGTTTTATTCTCTGCCAGGAGGTACCAAATAGTCATAATGTAAAAGCAAAAGGAGGAAGGCCAGTCAATAGAAACAGGTG
>PVJH01027316.1:0-28845 GCA_004026705.1 Nesogale talazaci | reverse complement strand
TTAAATGTGGGATTTGAAATCATTTACATTTTAAGTAATAGTTTTGTTTTTATTAGTTGTACAATGTGGGCAGATTTTTTTAGTATTTCGTCTCAACCTCGATCATTCAAATGAGGTAACATACATCTGCTAGCTAAGTTAAGAAAAGTACTGTTTAATAACGACAGTACTTGTATATAAAATCTATTGTCATAGAGTCAATTCCAATTCATAGAGATGTTATGTGTGGGTTTCAAGGATTGTCAATATTTATAAAACAGACAGTCTCATTTTTCTTCTACAGAGAAGCTCCTATAGAACAAAGATTGAATGGTCAACCTTGGTATACTACAGGTTTAAGGTTCAAATTCATCCAGAGTTTCTATGGCAAAACAAATCCTCATCATTCCCATAGGTAAACACATTGCCGAGAATGATAAACCATACAACATCAAAAGGCAGCATTTGTCAGAGATAAGTTCTGGAGGCAGAAATGAATAAGAAAGCAGAGTGATGGACACAGGAACAATTAAAGAAGTAACAGCGTGCTGTTATATTGTGAGGATTGCAATCAATGTCACTGAACCAAATGTGAGTGAATTATGGAGTGGAAGCTATATTTTCTCGGTTCACAGTCACTTACAATATAAAAAAAATATTATATATATAAACCTCTTATGTACAGTTCTTTTGTGACACATTCAAGGTCTTCATGAATTTTCATTGACTCAACAGAAACTGGGTATTATAATCTCTATGCACAAATTATTGAGAGTGGGCTACAGGTTTGAGGTATGAAGCACTACTCAAAAAAATGATGTCTCCTACTCCCACCACCGGAGAGCAGTGATGCCCCACCCCACCCCCCCAAAAAAAAAAGATGTCTGAAATCTATGCTTTTGAAAATATCCATTTAAAATTTTTTTAAAGAATATCTTGCAATTTATTCATTCAACATTCAATATGTATTTATTGTGTACCTTTTACCTGACACTCTAGGCATACAAAAATATATACAATTAAAATAAATAAAATATTGTCATTTTAGAGTGAGTATTCAAAAATAGTGGCTTTCCATTCTGCTTATGACCAATAAATTAACTTCAGGTCCCAATAATAGATTATCACTGCTCAGGTGGAACATTAATAAAATTAATTTATTGCAACATCTCTATAAAAACAGAAAACATTAATATTACTTATGAAGGAATTGTTGAACTTACTTTTCAAAGTCCCATTCTACCCTATGCCTTTAAGAAAATATTTCAGAGACTCTTATTCATGTTTTTCACTGAAATTAACATTTGCCATAGAGTATATTCTTTTTTTTTTGGCATCACTGCTCTCCAGTGGTGAGAGTAGGAGGCCCAGCCCCACTGCTGGAATTGAACCTCCATCCCAGTGGGCCGCAGTCCCGCGCACAACCACTACGCCACTGGGGCTCAGCCCACTGATTTTTTTTTTTTTTTAGTATATTCTTCCAAATACTTTCTCTACATTTATTTGTATTGTTTCAATGTAACGAATCTGTAAGAAAGAGACTATCATTAGCAACATTTGAACAAATGCAGAAGCAGTAATGGTTTAGTTCATGAAGATGACACAGGAAATGAGGAGTAGAAATAAAATTCAATCTCAAATAATCTGATTTTAGGCTATATCACAAATACTCAGTACAACCACATTTAAAAGTCCAGTGGGGCAGAACTAGAGGAGAAATCAGTTATTCACTCAGTATAAGTAGGGTGTGAGATGCTTTATTTTGTAAGAAAAATAAAACGTGTGCACAGTTTTCACTTTTAAGACCTGATCATGTGAATACTTGTTTCACTAAACATTTTAATTCCTTCTAGACTTTCAAAGTTAAAATGCATGTATGTGCATACATGGTATACACACACACACAAATCAATTCATTTATGGTCTGCATATTATCTTCCAAGCACAAATCTAAGCCCATTGTGCATATCACTATATTTAATCTACTTTAACCACCAGTGGTAGTATTTTTATTGCCACATGCATTTCATGGCTGTGGCAAAGAGATGCTGTGACTCTGAAAGAGCTTCTATTCCAACCCTGGCAGGCGCTTTCTAGCACTGGAGTTTTTAAATGCTAAACAATGCTTTCACCTCAAGAAAAGATAAAACTTATGAAATTCTTGCATGTTAAAAAAATTCTCTTTCAAATTATATACATTGATTTATTTAATTCTTTTTTTCTCCTTAGAAAAACTTTTGAAGTTATTTATAAAAGTCCAAGTTAAAGATAGGAAAAGTGAGGCATAGGTTATGTGATATTCATATGCTAATATTACACATCTAAAATAGGTCCCAACAATGACAATATTAGCTAGCTTTTGCTATTCAAAATGTATCCACTATAGAGAAAATAATTTATTTTAATCATTTTACTAATCATCATATTAGCTTCTTCAAGCCAGTGCTAATCACATTATACACATAATGGGTAAAAGGAAGTCACTGAAGCTTTCAAAATTTGTGAAAATTAACCAGAACATAAGAAAAAATGCATTTCACAGCTGATATTTTGACCATTGTCTTATTGACATCAAAGCACATGATCTCAAGCCCAGGTTTAAATTTTAGATCAAGACAGTATAAGCAGCTTCTGATTTACTCTCTAAAGAAGATAAGACTTCTTAAGATACAGGTAGCTACTGTAGTGGTTACATAATTTCATGGCAACATGATAAATAAGTGAAGGGGTGAAGTCTAATCTATCAATCATTTCACAGCCTGCTGATGCCTCTTTGTGAATATGACCCTCTCCTGAAGATTCCTGTCTTTGCTTTCATCTCCTTGTGAAAAAGCCACATGGAGACCAGCTGGGAGAGACCTGGAAATGCTTCTTCAGCTACTGGATCCACAAGACTTTGAGTCTACTGGCCTGTTATCTTCCTGTATTTTGCATCATTACATGTGCTATGCGAATCTGAAGAGGGATTGATGGAATAGTATTAAACTTATGGTCTAATACTAGGCTTATGTACTTGATGTGGTCTGGGATAGGATGTTTTCTTAACATACAATTACTCTTTGATATAAAGCTCTTCCTTATACATATATGAGTGAATCTAGATTTGTTTCTTTAACCAACCTGACCTAGTACAGGAGCAAAAGAGAAGTATCTTAGAAGCAAAATGCCTTGGTCTCTTTGTTTGCATTCAGTACTTCATCAAGTCAACCCATTATGATTTTTCATACAGTTACAAAAATATCACACAAGTTGAATATCACTCTTAATTTTTCCTTTTGTATGTACTATGCATGTCATTTCCAGTGTATAACTCAATCTATTATTTACTTGAACATTAAGATTAAAGTTCCATTATAAAAGAAGATGAGTTACTCAGACTTTTTTTTTTAGATGTAAAAGAAAGAACTTTTTATCAAGAAGTAAATTTATCTTAAGAAAGCATCCCCATCCAGGCCAACTCAAGTTCTCGAGTCTGATGCTAGCTAGCATCCTCTTCCAGCTGCCACTGCTGTAGGCTGAGGATGCCAACTGCGAAGCAGAAAGGAGGGCCATCCCACCAAGGAGAGGGGTGCAGAGTTCAGTGTGTGCCTGGTTCTGGGTTGCTCATGTAAAAGGGTCACACCCATGGTGGCCCACCTGATTGACAGGTTGGACTCAAACATTGTCTCCACATAGGTACCATCAAGTTGGTATAAAATCTAACCCTCACAAGGTCATAGCATATTTGCCCTTTTCACTTGTGATTTTCTCAAGTATATGTGATGATTTGGACCAGGCTTTATTCCTCAAAGTGAAATCTTTGCTTTTTCACATTTTAATAAATTTTGTTTTGTGGCCAATTTTCCCAGTGCAATACACTCCTTGGTTTCTTGATTGCTGCTTCCAAGGATTTTCATTGTGGATCCATGTAAAAGGAAATTCTTAAGGACATTACTGTTCCCTCCATTTGTCATGGTATTACTGGTCCTGATATGCAGGTTCTTTGTTTTTCCCTTTTTGCTAAGGTAAAATCTGTGTACTGAAGATTATAGTCTCAGATCTTCATCAATCACTGTTTTAAGTCATTTTTACTTTCCTGGTTATTAATGAGCCTTCCTTCCCTCCTGTTGCCACCTTCTTCTTCTTCACTCATCCAGCCTTAGGGTGATTTGCTCAGCACACCGATTGAACACATATGGTAAAAGGACAGCACCCTCATGAGCACTTTCCCCATTAGTAAACCATTATCTTCTTGTTCAGTGTTGACTGCCTCAGGTTCTGCATGAACACAATGAAGTGTCTTGAAGTTCTCATTTTCCACAAAATTACCCATAGTTTCTTATGATTAACATAGTCAAATGCCTATGCACAACCAGTAAAATAGAAGGAAATAACTTTCTGTCATTTGCTGCTTTTAACCCAGATCCATCTGACGTCAGCAGTGATATTTCTCGTTTTACACCCTCATTTTTCTGGGAGTTCCATTTTATCCACTTTGGAAGTGGTAAAATTTTAAAATTTCTTCATCTTTGACATTTCTTATGCTTGGTGTGTACATTATTTTTAATGTATTTATTTTTTAAATTTTTTAAAAATATTTTTTAATTTTTATTGGGGGTGCACACATATTTCCACATACATTTCCCAACATTTTCCACTTGAACCTTTGATACAAGCTTCTCTTTAAAAAAAAAAAAACCTACCCTTTCCCCTCCCCCCTTTTTTTTAAAAATCAATCATTCTATTGGGGGGCCCCTACAACTCCCATCACAATCCCTAACAACATCAGTTGTATTCAGGCCACTTTTACACACCCATTGCCATCATCACTCTCAAAGCATTCTCCCTCCCTTCAGGCCCCCATTATCAACTCCCTAGATTACCCTTCCTCCTCCCCTTCCCCTTGAACCCTTAGTAATTTACAAATTATTTTTTCATCCTGTACACTGTCCAATGTGTCCCAACACTCACTTCCCTGTTGTCCGTGCCCCAGAGAGGAGCCTACGTGTAGATCCCTGAATTGGCTATCCTTCTCCATTCCTCCATCCCTCCACCCTCCTGGTATTACTACTCCCATCACTAGTCTTGATGGATCATCTATCCCAAGTTTCCCATGTTTCCAACTTCACTGTACATCTCCTGGTCTAGGTGGATTTATGTGGTAGAATTGGGGTCATGATAGTGGGTGGGAGGCAGCATGGGAACTACAGGAAGGTTGCATATTTCATAGATCCTACCCTGTATCTTAACTGATTCATCTCCTCCTTGTAAGCCCTCTGCAAAAGGATGTCACCTCACCTATTGATGGACTTGGGTCCCTAATCTGTACTCCCCCTCATTAATAATGATATAATTTTAGCTCATTGATGCCTGACAACGGATCCCTTCACCACCTCATGATCGAACCGACTGGTGCGCTTTTTCCGTGTGGGCTTTATTGCTTCTGAGCTGAATGGCCGCTTGTTTACTCAAGCCTTTAAGTCCACAGACGCTATATCTTTTGGTAGCCGGGCACCATCAGCTTTCTTCACCACATTTGCATATGCACACATTTGTCCTCAGGGATCATATCAGGAAAGTGAGCATGCAAAGTTGTGCTTTTGAGTTCTTGAAGCCTGATATCTGATCCCTTTGACACCTCATGATTCCACATGCTAGTGTGCTTCTTCCATGTGGGCTTTGTTGCTTCTGAGATAGATGGCTGCTTGTTTACTTTCAAGTCTTTAAGTCCCCAGACACTCCATCTTTTGATAGCCAGGCATCATCAGCTTCTTCACCACCTTTGCTTATGTACACATTTGTCTTCAGTGATCATATCGGAAAGGTGAGCATCAAAGGGGAGCATATTGTTTATATCTCCACAGGGAAAGAGGGACCAAATTTAAACCCGGAGATCCAGCACGTGAATGCAGCACGACAGCATGGAGTGGAGAACTAGTGGAGGGGCCTGAGAACACAACCCCAACCCCAACTGTAGGGGCAGCGACCTCTCTACCAGAGGAAGTTGCCTTGGAGGCCAGCACTGAAACTGAAGCTTGGGGAGTGAGATAAACCTGACCAGAGCACATGAGAACAAATGAGAGGGGAGGAAGAGAGAATGACGTGCATCCTGGCCCACCGAGCCTTCAGGGCAATAATCCCACTCAGAACAGCTACTGCACAAATAGGACTGCACGGCCAGCCCCATTAAGAAATACGGCTACCCTCGCAGACCCAAGGCCTATTGGGGCCAGGAAGAAGAAGCGGGGTCAAAATTATACCCTGTTGGACACAACCACACCAATGCAAAGCACTAAGAGTGTGCAGCAGAGCATAGAGTCACAGATGGATCACAAGGATATACTTTGGGGCCAGGGTATTGGCACCCCATGCAACTCAACTAGGGGTCACTCTAGGAGGTCAACAACAGACCTTGAACTTTATACAGGTTCTTATATTGTTATTATTTTATTATTATTTTTATTATTCTGTTACATATTGTATAGTACATTGAGGGGGTTTCTTGCTGTTGTTATCATTGTTTTATTTGCTTAAGTTGCTCCATTTTAGGAGACCTTTCTTGTGCATATTGCTACCTCTACAGGTCTATCTAGACAAGATAGACTGGACAAAGAGGTTGGAGGTGAAAATGACAAGTCTGATGGCTCCAGGGTAGGGGACATTGAAGAGGGGAAGGAGGGGGAAAGGTGGTGATGTCGACCAGCCCAGGAAAAAGGGAATAACAATTGATACAAATGCAGGGACAAGGTGGGTGAGAGAAGGCCAATAGGGATTGATTAAGACTAATGTAACAAAAAAAGAAAAAATACTGAAACCCAAAGGGAGAGTGAGCATGATAGTGGTACAAGAGGGAAGCAAATGGAAATAGAGGAAAGAACTGGGGGTAATGAACATTTATAGAGGTCCAAATACAGGTATGTACATAGGGGCATATATTTATAAGTGAGGATGGGGAAAGAGAGATTAATGTGTATACTTACAGGGTTAGTATTAGGACAATAGATGGGCATTGGACTTCCACTCAAGTATCTCCTCGATTCAGACTTTTTTTAAAAACAATCTAAGTAGAATTGTGCTGACATTATATTTTAATTTCTGCTTGGCATTGTATGGTAAATTTTCATGACTCAACAATTCTTAGGAAAGTTTGTTCAGATTCTGCTCACATGAACTTTAACTTCTCTGAAAGTATTGGCAAGGTAAAATAGGTGGTTTACAACCATTTACACTTGAATCTAAAATATAGGCTGTCAGATCATTGTGTAATATTTATCTGTGGCAAAAGGTCCTCTGATATCAGCTCTTACTTTCCCTGACACCAATATGATAGATGAAAGTGTGTTCTGTCTCCTTTGTTGTCCTTGTTCAGTAATGTTTAACTTGTTGCCCTTGGGGTTACAGATTACAACAATTTATTGTTTATCAGAAATCTGAAAATAGAACTGTATTATGTGCTGATAACATATAAGGGATATCCCCCAAAGACCCTCAGAAAATTTCCAAATCTATGTGTTTATTTTCTCAAAACAACCTTATCACCTTCAAAGTACTCTCCAGTACATTTAATACATTTGTCCAATCTATGATTCCATTCTTGGAAACATTTTTCAAACTCATTTGTTTGGATGACTGAGAGAACCTCCATCATTTTTCCCCCATTTATCTCTTCTGTGACTGTAATTTCATGTCACTTTTCATTTGCAAAAACAAAAAGAAGTATCACCAGGAGCAGTCAGGGGAGGTGGGTGTGTGGGGCAAGACAGGCATGATGATTTTTGCCAAAAAATTGTACCCCGAGATGGCAGCATGAGCAGGTGCATTGTCATGGTGGTAAAACCAGTCTTCGATGTGCCACAAAACAAGTCTTTTCTTTTGCACACTGCCATGCAATTTTTTCAAATCCTTTAAATAAGAAGCTTGATCAACAGTCTGACCTGGTGGAATGAAGTCCAAATGCACTGCAATTTTTGACCTTTCGGGAAGCTGATGGTCCAGAATGAGGTTTGTCATCAAATGGCATTTTGTCAATTTTTCAAGTGAGAAAACCACTTGCTGATCAGTACATTATTGTGGAAGAATTCCCATAGCTCTGGATTATTGCTGAGCTATACCTGTACAGGGCAAGCAAAGCCATGTGATGCATGCCAGGTGATGAAAAAGTAATAGGGATAGTTTAAATAGTCTCTGCCTAGCTAGTGGTGTGTGTGTGTGTGTGTGTGTGTGTGTGTGTGTGTGTGTGTAGCAATAGAAGTAGTACAATTGCAGAATCAAATGAGAAATAAATTGAGACCTGTGGTAGTTGAATGATTTTATGTCAATTAGACTCTCCTGGCAAGGAGTAGAGTCAAACCTGTCAATCAAGTGGTGAATTTTTTTCCCCTCAATTCCTAGCTTGATGACACCATTTGAGTAATCTTTTGCATGAGAGTGGGGGATTCTGGGAACTGCCTCTCTTAGCCACTTACCCTTCCTTCTCAAAGAAACTTACTAAGAATCTACTTTCATAGGGGTCACTCCATGATGAGAATTGTGGAATCCCTGCTATCTACGTTGGATCCATATGACCTCTTTTCACTTTTCACTATCAGCTACGTGAATCTGAAAAAGGTCCTGTAGCAGTGGACTTCAGGGCTCCAGCTGTACTGTCCTAGGGTGCCATCCTGATGTAAAGCCCTTCTTTCTTTCATGTTGATGAATTCTACTGGATTTGTTTCTCTTGACCATCTAGCCTAATATATGACCCTAAAAACAAATCAAATATAAAAATGTCAAGAATCATTGAAATAATGGGGAACCAAATGAAAAACAGTTATTAAAATGGTTTATTTTCACAGTAATATATATAATTGTATTAAATATAAATGGATGAAATAATCCAAATCAAAGGGAAAATTACAATAGTGGTTGAAAAGAAAAACATACAATTATGTGTTCCCTAGTAAGGAATCCCTTTTAAATAGAAAAATTCAGATAGACTATAAGTTTTAAGAAGGAAAGAGATACATTAGGAAGAAGCAAGTATGACAAATATGATATTGTTATATTAATAATCTTCACTCTTTTTTCCTGATGACAAGTGGGTTCCAAGACATAGTGACCATTATATGATGGAGAAGAAATGCCTCCTAAAGTTTTCTTAGCAGTGTTCTTATATGTGGCAGTAGATCGTCGGGTCTTTTCCAGAATTGCTGAAGGGTTCAATCACCAGACCTGTGCTTCACACCAGGGTTTCTTGGACAATGCATATTTTATGGTCAAAAGCATTATAAGAGATATATTAGAAACAGCACATGTTGCAGAAGGAGTTGTTTTGACTCCTAACACGGTGTGCAATGAAAGAAAACCTTGCCCCAATCTCTGTCTTCCTCAAAATTGTTACCTTATATACTCGTGTATGAGCTGAGTTTTTCAGTGTATCTTAATTCTTACACAGAACCCAACAATTGCTGAATTTATCTTATCTGCATATGCAAAGGAAACACTTAAAAATAAATAATATGCAAGAACATAAAATAAATCTCAATGAATTTCAAAATATTTGAATTTATGATTTCATTTACAGACAACAGACCTAATTTGATATTAATTTGATAATAATAGCATGGACAATATATCAATAATTGGGCATAAGATGTTAACTTAAAATTATCTATAGGTCTATGAAGAAAGTAAAAAGAAAGTAAGAAGTGCTTAGAAGAATGAAAATGAGAATTAATGTATTAAAGTGCATGCTGTGCAACTGAAGTACTTATGAGGAAATTATACTTCTAATGATGCTGAGAATAAAAATTATGATATTAAATATTATAAAAGATAGAAACATCACCCTACAAATAATAACCAATGTTTTTATTAAAAGAAACTTGAAAGATAGTAAAGTTTCAAGAACAATAAATAAATATAAATTATAATAGCAAAAAAAGCTATCACACATACACAAACTAAAAAGGAAAAATTTTACTGATCAATTATTGTAGTTGGGTAATTGTAACTGTGCAGTGAGTAATTGTGCAGTGAATCAAAGCAACCAAATGTATAACAGAATAGAACATTGTCCAATCTTGTACCATTCACACAATAATATGCTAACAGTCACTCTAATGTATTAAAGGTGTGTGTCTCCCTCTTTTCACTCACATTCTACTTTACTTCTCCAGTAACTGTTACCTCTGATAACATGTCCAAATATGTAAGGAAAGTGTGGTTCTTTTTGCTTCTAAGGAGAATTCTGGTTGTATTTCCACCAAGATAAAATTGTTGGTTCTTCGGGTGTTTCATGATGCATTCAATATTTTTAAAACAACTTAATTGGTGTCAACTCTCCTTCATTATTTCTTTATATTTTCTTGGTTTCATAAGCATCTGAAAAGAATGAAACACCTTAAAGTGTTGTCAAGTACCCCTTAGTCAAGTACACCAAGAACACAAAAGTAGCTTCTTTGATAGTTAAAATTTTAAAGTACCTTTCTTTGTAGTTGCATTTCTTGAGTTGTACCTTACATGAATATTGTTGATCTTAATTTTTTAAAATCCATGATATTTAAAAATCATATTAGAAATGAGCAAGAAGAAATACAAATCACTAACATCAGACATTAAACTTAGTCCATCCCTAGAGGTGCTATAAATATTGATAAGACATAAAAAAAGAATGTAGATAAGTGTTTGCAAGTTAAACTAAGGGAAATAGTTTTAGAAATTTTGAGTAGTCATAGCTACTAAAGACATTTATTTCAAAATTTTAAAAATAATAAAAATTTCTTCTGAAGGTTATGTCATAAATGGTCATAAATTATGTATCTGCTAAATCCACATAGAAGTAACACAACAACTGTGTGATCAAACGATTGTAAATAGTAAAATCCAAGGCTGGAGGAGAAAACTGAGGACCCAGTCTTCAGAAGACTATGGATGATAGACAAAAATCCCTTTGCATGGTCCCTATATGGATTAAGCATTCTGCGAAGTCCCTCTGGCATTGGCTAGGGTTGTGAATAGCCTGGCTATCTGACTGATGGCATGGTAAATATGATTACTATAGAAATAGTTAGGCTAAAGTGTAGCACCTTAGTGCTTGTTCTTTCTTTTGACACATTTTAAATTTGTTCTATTTTTTAATTGTTTTCTTCTTTCTTTTCTATGGAAGTTTTGTTTTATTTTGTTATAGTTTTCTTTTCTCCCATTGTTTGAATTTTGTTCTTGTGTATTACTTATATAAAGTTTAAGATGGGGAACTCATAATAATAAGTAATAAAGAAGAAATATTCTAAAATTGATTATGGTGATAACCATACAACATTTAAATATGTAAAATTATTGAATTGCATGATATGTGATTGTGTCACATATAAAAGTGATAAAAAGTACAGAAAAATAAGGGATTAAATTCGGGATACTATGCTTTTAGAATGTGACTGTAATTAATCATCTCACAATAAAGAAAGTTTCTAATTAGAAAATAATTAATTAAAAATAAATTATTTCACTATTTATATTTTCTATTAGACATTAAGTTACATATTTAAGCCAACATGATAGAAATTATTTTTAGAAATAGGAGTACATTCAGATCCATGCTTTAAGGTCAGCAGAAACATGCTATCAAACACTGATATTTTCATCAAAACTACAGTATCTTATATGAACATAGTCACAAGAAATATTAGGAAGTCAAATCCAGCAAAAATATAAAATAAGTTAGTTCACTATTTTAAAATTAACCTATGGCACATATTCAATCTCAAAAGTGATGAATTACAATTATGTCATCATCTCAATACACTCAGGAAAAGTGTTTAAAAATTGACCACATATTTAGAATAACAAATAACTTAGCTCCTTTATTAACTATCATGCCATAGACCTCATTCAATCTAATAAGGCTGAAATAACAAACAAAAAACATATATATTTTAAAAGAAATGGAAAACTAACTGTACATGTGACACTATAGGTTGGGTCATATTAAAACTCTTAAGGAATCTAAAAAACAAAATCATGTGCTACATTTTAAAGTACTGAGTATAAGATTTTATATATAATTTGATGAATTGATCCCTAGTTATTTTCTATTTCTGTATAGCTGTGTCTTTTTTGTTGTTGAGTGCCATCCAGTCAGTTCTGACCCATAATGATCCTATACCCAACAGAAGGAAACACACTGTAGGTATGATCTTGTGCCATTCTTATAAATGTTTCTATGCCTGAGCTTATTGTTGCAGCTTTGGTGCCAACCCATTTCCTTTGAGGGCTTTTCTTTCTTTTGCTCCTCCTTCATTTTATCAAGCAGAATGGCCTTCTCCAGGGATTGGTCTCTGCTGACAATATGTTAAAGTATGTACAATGAAATATTGCCATCCTACCTCTAAGAAGCATTCTGGCCATAATTCTTCCAATATAGATCAGTTTATACTTGGAGCAGCCATCCTTGGGATTTTCATTATTTTTCTCCTGCACAATTGCAGTGTACAGATTCTTCTTTATTTTTCCTTATTCCATGTCCAGCTTTCACATACATATGAAGCAATGGAAAATACCATAGTTCAGGTCAGATGAACCTTAGTCCTTAACCTAAAATCCTTGCTGTTCAATGCTCTAACAAGGTATTTTGCCACAAGTTTGTCTAATACAATGCATCTCTTGATTTCTTGACTGTTGCTTCCATAAGCATTTAATGTGAATCAAAACAAGAAAAAACAAGAAAAAAATTATTGACAGCTTCAATCTTTTCTCCATTTATCATGAAGTTACCTATTGATCCAGTTGTGAGAATTTTGGTCTTCTTTACATTGAATCACAACCCAGACTGAAGGCTGAAAACCATGACTTTCTTCAGAAAGTTCTTCAAGTCCTCCTCACTTTCAGTAAGGAAGGTTGTTTCAGTTGCATATAATAGGTTATTTTTAAGTCTTCCTTCAAACATAATACCATAGTCTTCTTCATATAGACCAGTTTTTCTGATTATTTGCTCAGCATAGAGAATGAATAAGCATGGCAAAAGTATATAACCCACACACACTTTTCCTGACTTAAACTTTGTAGTATTTCCTTGTTCTGTTTACACAATTACCTTTTCCTCCATATCCACATTGCTCATGAGCACAATGAAGTCTTCTGGTGTACCTATTCTTAAGTTATATATATTCTATTATGATCTACACAGTTGAATCACTTGTATAGGCAAGTAAACATCATTCTGGTATTTGTCCCTTTGAGTCAAGATACTCTTGATATCAGCAATGATATCCTTTTTTACACATCTTTTTTCTGAATCTACACTGAACCCATGACATCTCCCTGTCAGTGTACTGCTGCAACAATTGCTCCACGTTGTTCAGCAAAATTGTGCTGAATTATGCAATATAAATGATATTGATCTATACTTTGAGCATTCTTTTGGGTCACCTTTCTTTGAGATTGTCACAACCATATATCTCTTCCAGTCAATTGACCAAATACCGTCTTTCAAATTTCTTGGCATAGGCCAGTGAGAGTTTCCAGTGCTTTATCAGCTTGTGAAACATTTCAGTTTGTAGTGCAATTCCTGGGGCTTTGTTTTAGCTAATGCTTTCAGTGCAGCTTGAATTTCTTCCTTCATCAGCATTGATTCGTGGTCAAAAAATACCTTCTGAAATGGTGGAATTGCGATTAATTCTTTTTGGTACAATGATCCTATACATTCTTTCCATCTTCGTAAAATGCTTCCTGCATGATTCAGTATTTTGTACATTTAATCTTTCTAGATGGTTACTCTAAGCTTGAATTTTTAAATTTTTATTCTTTTAGTTACAGAGATGTTGAGCATATTCTGCCCTTTTGGTTTTCTAAGTCCTTACACATTTTGTTATAATATTTGCCTTCGACTTCAGAAACTGACCTTTAAATTCTTTTTATTCAACTCTTTGACCTTGTCTTTCCCCTCGCATTTGTCTTAGCTTCTTTGTAATTAAGAGCAAGTTTCCAAGTCTCTTCTGCCATCCACCTTAATCTTTTATTTCTTCATGAATTTTGAATGACCTTTTTGCTTTCTCCATGAATGATGTTCTTGATATCCTCCCACAGCACATCATGTCTTACACTATTACTGTTCTTTGAGTCAAATCTGTTGAGATGCTTTCAAAATGCAAGTAGGATATACTCAATGTGTTGTTGTAATTGGTGTTTTTTGAATTTTATAGATTAATTATTAATCATTTGTCAAAAAAGGTGCAAGAATTTGCATTTACTGGTAGAAACTTTTGCTGAGAAAAATTTAATTGAATTGAAAATTTTAATTTAATTGATGGACAGTTATAAAATGTTCAAAGTTCAAATATTCTGTATTTTATTATGTTATTCTACAACAAATATTGAATTGCAAGCTCAAAAATTCTAGGAGAGTTTTTAAAAAAAATATTAGAATTTGGCAAGTAGCTTGCCAATATTATATGGAAATGCAAAGCATCTACAATTGAAATAATATATTTTGAAAAGGAGAACAAAAATTAAAAAACACATGCTATCTGAGTACAAGAGCTGCAATAAAATTACCATTATCTAGACAGCACACACATCATTTGTCTTTGTGTTGATTTTTCCTAAGACTACTTTTAACTAAGTTCTATTTGTTTCAAAGTAAGACTGTGCTAGATAGGTTTTTAATAGCTGATTTCTTTTTAAAGTATGTTTTCAAGTCTGCCTTCCTAGATAGTTCTGGGTGGTCTGGACCTTCTAAATTTTTGGCTAGTAGCTGGTAGGCATTATTGCACTTCATATCACTATGAAGATGATAACAAAATACCATTACAATGAGTGATTCAACCAAATTGGGAACTCACACTTTTATGTTGTCAATTGATTTTTGGCAAAGTTACACTTTCTTAATGGTGTTTTGAATTCTATACCCCTGTCTCAATTAATGATAGCATGAGTATGTTCGTTGTATACCCATAGGGATGATTGATGATAATGTAATGATGATGTAATAATGATGTCTTTAAGTGAACCAAAGACATATAAATCTATAGCTATATGAATAGATTTAGGGCTCTCACTTTCTTCTCGCTCTAATCTAAAAAAAAATAGTTCTTATACCATGGACCTGCCTGATGCCTACCCTTATGAAAAGATCACTAAAAATATGGGTTCTGCAGCAATCTATGGTGAAGAAATCAGAAGGTGCCTGACTATCTTAAAAATTTTATCTGGGGTCTGAAAGGAAAGTCTTTAAAAAAGCTATCATCTAAGTGAAGCGTCATCTAAATCCACATGGAAGAAGCACACTGGACTATAGGATCCAAGGACTATAAATAATAAAATCAAAGTTCAATGGTGGAATTCATAACAGTGCTGAAATTATGAATACCTGTTTTGTAGAAGGATGTTGTGGTAGTTGCATAATTTCATATCAACTTGATAAATCAGTGTAGGAGTGGAATCTATAATGTCTCTTGTGTGCATGACCTTCTTCTGTGAATTCTGAGAAATCTCTCTCTCTCTCTCTCTCCTTCACTTTTATAGCAGCAAGTCACTGAGAACCCTGCCAGAGACCTGTAATGCTTCCACTACCATAGGATCCACAAAAATTTTCACTCACCAGCTAGTGAGCTTCCTGCCTTCTATATCACTGTATGTGGATATGTGAATCTGAGGAGAGATTTATAAAATAGCATTGGACTAATTGGTTGATTGATATAAGACTTATGGACTTGATTTTGACTGGGATAAAATGTGTTCTTGACATAATTAATCTTTGAAATAGTTATTTCATATAAATTCATAGTATATATGATACATATGTATGTATGTATATATATATATGTTACTGAATTTGTGTCTTTGGTCAACTGAACCTTACACAGCTATGGGTGGCAGTGGAAGCTCAAAGCCCATCTACAAAGTCCCTAAATGGATTAATTCTTCAGTGGTTCCACTCTGAACATAGTCCAGGGATATGATCATCCTTACTACAGGGAGTGCTGTAAGTCCATTATGACAGACATAGTTAGGTTAAAATATAATGCCTTATCATTAGATATTTCTTGTGATCAATTCTAAAGTTATTTTAGTTTTTAGTATTTCTGCTTTCTTTTTGATTGATATTTTGCTGTTTTCTGTAGTCCTTGGTGTTATTGTTTTATTTATTTGCTTTCTTTTGTGTCTCTTTTGTAAGATTTTCTGTATATAAAATCCTGAATTGATGATCGCCCAGGAGCATGACATGGGAGAATGAAGGAAATGGGTCTCTAACAATGAGTAATTGAAGAAAATGTTCTGCAATTGATTGTGGTGATGATTGCACAAGTCTTCTTAAAATAATTGAGTGATTAAATTGCATATTTATATATGACAATAATTCTAATTTTTATAAATGTTACCTATTTTCAACATGTTTCTGAAACATTGGGAATTAGTATCGTAACATAATCCTTTACCCCTATATCACATGATGGACAGAAATACTTTGGAACAAATGCTAAAGATAAAAAAAGAAAAATATAAAACATACATGAAAATATAATGGGATATTTGTGTTATCTTGTAGTTAGCAAAGATTTTAACAGCTTGAAGAAAAAATTGAGGTGTATACATATTCAGTCATAAGAAGAAATTAATTTATTATATACACATGCCAAATGAAATATGCCAGACTCATGAAAGTAAATATATTATGAATCCACTGGCACATGAAATATGTAATATACTTTATAGGCAAATGTACAAAGATTAAGGGGAGATAAAATATAAATTAAAAAAGATCTACCAATAGGGCTGAGCCCTGGTGGTGTAGTGATTGTGTTTGCGACTGCAGCTCAAAGGGTTGACAGTTCAAGTCCAGCAGCAGCTCTCTAAGAGCAAGGCTGCGCTTCCTACATCCACCAGGGTAGTGATGCCTCACACACAAGAAATCTACCATTATAAGAAAGTTTATATTTAACTGAGTCAACTAAAATTAACTTTTTAAAACATCCTCATATTTGTGTTACATGTTGAATTCTTGAGGTTAAGATTCCTTATTCTCAACTTCTTGAAAAAGTATACATTTTGATCATGAAAGATTGAAGATCTAATTATTATTTGCATTTATACATGTCAATCTTTACTAAGGAATTTCTTCAAATTTATCCACAATAATATTGCAATCTTTGGGGACATTTCCAAATGTCCTTGGAACATTTTCCAAATGTTCCTTGGAAAATCTCATTGCCTTTTTAAAAATCATGTTATTGGGGGCTCATCCATCACTTATCACAATACATGCATACATATACTGTGTCAAGCCCCTTCGCCTGCCTGCTGTTGTCATCATTCTCCAAATCTCTGCCTTTCCACTTGATCCCTTGATTTCAGCTTCTCATCACTGACCCTCCCCACTTCTCCCTCCTCTACCACCCCTCATTACTTTATAAATTATTATTTTGTCATATCATATGTTTCCTGATGTCTCCCCTTGACCATTCCTCTGATGACTGTCCTCCAGATAGGAGGTTATGTGTAGGTACTTGTTCTTAGCTCCCCCTCTCCACCATACCTTCCCTTCACCGATCTGGTAACTCCACTCTCAATAGTGGTCCTGAAAGTTTCATCTGCCCTGGGTTCCCCAAATTTCCAGTTCCTACCTATAAAGTGTACCCCTTCCAGTCTAGTTGGATTTGTAGGATGGAATTGAAATAATGATAGTTGGGGGAGGAAGCCTTCAAGAGCTGGAGGAAAGTTGTATGTTTCACTGCTACATCACTGCACCCTAACTGGACTGTCTCTCCCTGTGACTCTTCTGTAATGGGCTGTCTTATCGCCCACAAATGGGATTTGGGTCCCCACCTCTCATTCATAGTGATGTGCTTCTTGTTCTTTGATGCTTGATACCTGCTCCCTTCCATCCCTCTTGTTCAACACTCTTGCTCAAGCACCCTCATGTCCTCAGAGATTGCCTTGGGTAAGTGATAAGACAGTGATATGTTTTTTTTTTTTCTGTTTGATGCCTCCAACCAAATATTTTCAATACCTCATTGCTACACTGGCTGATGTGCTTCTACCATGTGGGCTTTGCTGCTTCTGCAATAAATGGCCACTCATTTATCTTCAAGCCTTTAAGACCCCAGACACTTTATTACTTGATAGCTGGTCACAATCAGCTTCCTATACTCTACTTGCCTCTGTACCCATCACTGGCCCAATACAAACACTAAAGTAAAATGGGTGCATAAGCAAAAGTGGTGGAGAAAGCTGATGGTGCCCAGCTATCAAAGGATATAGGGTCTGAGGTCTTAAATGCCTGAAGATAACAAAAGGCTATCTACCTGAGAAGCGGCCATGCCCACACCAAAAAAGCACACCAGCCAGTGTGGCCGTGAGGTGTTGAAAGTCCCCACAGGATTGAAGGTCTGGGAAACCCTATCAGGCAAAAAACTGCAGTCAGCTGAGGTGCTTGCCAAGGGAAAAGGTAATATAGAAGGGTAGTATAAGAAGATAGTCATACCTATCAGTTAAAACTATGTGATACAATACAAAAGTGAGGTGTGTGACTGTCAGATTATTTTCTTTATATGTTTTTATTGAGTATCCTATGTTCATGTATGATGTATCATATACACTTAGACTCAGTGTTTCACTTATATGTATGATAGATGTTTGATGTTCAGTATAAGTATGATTTCATTAATATCTGGAAATTATAGATGGCTAATGAATTGTGAACCGAAATCAATTTGGTAGATTGTGATAGTTCTGCTTATTATGCCAACCTGGCCAATAATCACTTGTGGAATTAATAAAGTTGCATTTTAATTGAATAGCAAAGAGATAAATGGCTTGGCAGGTCTCACCTTTCTGTCTCTTGCTCTCTGATGATCAAACCAGTGTGTGGCTGCCTTTGTTAGTTCTCTGCCTCAACATGGGAGCTACAGTACTTAGGGAACAACTAACTGATGGACTATGTCACCATAGTTTGAGACTCTTTCAAGACCTGCTTCACCACACTGCTGATGTATACATCGCTTGAAGTAGGGACTGTCAGACCCTTTCATCTTGCTGGTTCTTGGTGAACTATCTTGCTGTTTGCTGCCTATGGTTGGACTGCCTCTATTTCTCTACAGAATATAGTTTCTCTGATTGCACCCACACTCCTCATGAGTTGAAGGAATGTCACTATATTAACTGTCTCATGGAAATTATTTGAACTGAGTCCTCTCTACTGTTCTGTGGACTAATTAGCTGTTTATTTCTTCATGCTTTATATATTCTTAAGATTCCTGGTTTTGTTTCTCTAGAGGACCCTGTCTTAAGGATCTGTTAATATAGAAGGAGAGATAGAGGCCTTCCAGGATGAGGAAAAACAAAAAGAATATGCCATAAAAACAGCCAACCCCGAGTAAGGTACTGGCTGACTCACTGTGGTCAGAAGACCAACATCCACCAAGGGGAAGCTGGAAACAGCCACTAGGGCAGAGACCCATATGGTAAATAAACATGAGAAAATGGTCTTGAGCATTAGCTATCAAAGAGATGGAAATTAAAACAACCATGAGGTACCATTTAAGACTCTTGAGGCTAACCCAAATCAGAAAATCTGAGATCAAGTTTAGAGGGAATGTGGGGAGACAAGAACTCTCATTCATTGCTGGTGGTCATGTTCAGCCTCTGTGGAAAGCAGTCTAGTGGTATATAAAACTAATAGAAACTGATATGCCCTTTCACCCAGCTATCCTTCTCTACTGGCCATATACCCAGAAGACACCAGAAATACACAACCAATAATCTGTGCTCCAATGTGTACTGTGGCACAATTCACAATTGCAAAGAGCTGCAGACAACCTTTCATCAATAGATGAGTAGATTAGTAAACTATGGTACATAACCACAATAGAATACTATGAATCATTTTAAAGGCACTAATGATCACATGAAAGATATCATTTGATGGGAAGAGTTGGAGGAAATTATGTTAAGCAACATCAGTCAATCACAAAAGGTCAGGTACTACATGAATCCCCTGAGGTATATATAACCAGAACAATAGGGCAAGAAGAAAATACACTTATTTCTCAATATCTGGATTGAAATACAGGCAGTCAGGTTGAGTTCAGACCAAAAGCAAGGATGCACATGTTAATCTAACACAAAAAAGGTGAAAGGGAAGAAAGGGTGAGGGAGAAAAGAGGAGTGTGAGAGGGGAAGTTGGCAAGGGGGAGCAGGGCATTAACCAATCCAGGGGGACAGTATTGCTCATGACTCCAGAGAATCAGGAGTGTGCATACATCCCCCACCATAGCACACCAAAGTATGAGGGCAATGTGACCATGAGGAAGAATACATGAAAATATTGGGATACAGGGCCATTGACAACCAAGGTCAAACTGGCCTCCTCCCTAGAAGTATTTGTGACAGAGAACAACACTAAACCTACAGATTGGGGTGAGGGACAAGCATATAACCCTCACTCGGAAGCTAACCAAGAAGGAAGAAAAAGGGATGGTCAATCTAGAACCACTATCCATGCACTAAGCATGACATTTCTGCATGGAACTGCTGTGGCACAGAGAGGACTGTAAGGCCAACAACAGCTAATGACATTTTGCTCTCTTATTGGAGCATATTGTGAGAGAGGACAATACTGAGGGCACACAGCAGGGAGGAAGTGTAGTCTGAAATCAAATCAACAGGGCAAACCAAGAAGGGAACATAACAGATCATCAGCAAAGCCTTTGAAAATTCCCCCCTAAATTGACCTCTGGCTAGAAGGGGCATCTCCTGGAATTTCCCCAGGACCAGTGGGGTGATAATCTTAAATTTCAGTGGACAGACCTGGAATTATTTAACTTTTTAAATTATGAATATTTTTGTTTCTTAGTTTCCTCTTCTTTTTCCAAACATTTGTTTTCTACTTGTTTGGTTTATGCTATTGTTGGTATGCCTACTTACATAAGACAGGAATGGGAAGCAAGTTTGAGGGGAAAGCAATGGGACCAATCATCCTGGGGTGGGGGTATACTTGGGTGATAAAGGAGGTGGGGAAAGGGTGCAGTGGACAAACAATGCCATAGGCAAGGCAACAACTAGGGAATTAAAATCAATTACAAGGAAAATATAGAGAACCTAGGAGTGTTGGTGCAACAACAATCTAGCTTAGAGGATGTACTATGAGGTAGAAGTAGGATGACTGTGATGGTGGGGCAGAAGGAAGGTGAAAGGAAATAGAAAAATGATATAGAAATTAAAGCTATGGTTAGAAGTATAAGCATAGGCATGTAAATATGCAAATACATTAATCCTTAAATATAGAGGTATTGGCCTATGTAAACTGAGGTAGTGGGCAGACTTTGGGCCTCTGCACATACCCTTCTGCAAGACAAGAAAACTTTGTTCTAATAATTTGGTAATCTGAGATGCTCACCCTCCCAGCACAATCACTGAAGGCAAAATGAGTGCAAAAGCAAATGTTAAGAAGGCAGATGATGCCCGACTATTAAAAGATAAAGCATCTGGGGTCTCAAAGGTTTTAAACCTTTAAGTGAAACAAATGTCCATCCAGCAGAAAAGCATTCAGCATTCTTCTACATGGAAAAAGCAACCTGTGTGATTATGAAGTGTCATCAGGACCAGGTAATAGGCATCAGAAGACCATCAATAAACAAACAAAACCATGTAGTTGAGATCAAGGTGTTCAGAGTAGAGACCCAAAGTCCATCTGTAGACAATGGAACATTCCCCACTGAAGAGTTAACCAGGGCACTGTAAAGCACCAATGAAACACCCAATATTCCTCTGGTTCCTTGAGGCTTCCTCATTCCCCACTATCATGACCCCACTGATGACTTTCACTTTAGACCTGACTGGAGCACATACACATGTGTGCATAAGAGTTAAGAGCTCTCACACACATGATCCAGGAGCAGGAATGGGATAGCAACACCAGAAGTGTAGGGATAAAACAGAAACTGATCTGTACACAACCTCACATTCCCTTCCAGAGGGAAGAACAACAAAAATTGTGGGGGAAATGAGAGCATGGTCACTGTGAGATATGAAAATAATTATAATTTATAATAATAATTGATAATCCAACAAAGGGTCATGAGGGTGTGTGCAGAAAGGAGGGGGAGAAGGAGAGCTGACACGAAGGGCTAAGTAGAAAGTAAGTGTCTAGAAATGAATGATGGCAACATATATACAAGTATGTCCCATACAATTGATGTATGGATTGGAACAAGAACTGTAAAAGGCCTCAATAAAGTGATTTAAAAAATAATGATAATTGCTTATGGAAATTTCACTTCACAACTATGTACTATACTATTTCTAATAAATTGACCCAAAAAGAATGTCAAATAACTAAATTTATTGAATATATAATTAAAATGGAATGATACTCTTTGGCAAGCAAACCTATGTGGAACTTTACTAAATATGACCTTTGAAAAAGTTTGCCAACATGCTGCTTACAATTGTGTCTATTGATTTATTTTAACATATGTCACAGAAAGTGATACCACACCCTTGTAGTTTCTTTATCTTATTTACCCAAATTTAATTCTACAAACTGATTAATTTATGTGTGCAACTTGAAATTTTTACAGGAGTAAATAATTACTGGCTATCTGATGACTTAAAATTGTAATAAAATATGCAAGTACTAGTTTGTTGTGATTATTATATATATGTATATATATATATAACAAATTGTGTTGGTTCAACTTTTTATGAGTAAACAGAATACTTGCATTAATTATGCAAGTTTTATTTGTAAACTGAAGCTCAGGATCCTCTAAGCTATAACTTGAGGTCAGACATTCTCTGTGCTTTTGTGATTATTTCACTCATCATAATGTCTTCTCTTTAATTCTGTTGTACATAGAGTCATAGTGAGTCAGAAATGAATGAACAACACCAAGACGTACAACAACAGCATAGCAGTTTTATTTTCAGTTATTTTGAGGAACACTAACACTAAAATTCATAATGATGGCATCATTTTGCATTCCCTTCAGCAATACATAAAACTTACAGTTTTTTATATCTTTGCCAATACTTGTACTTTTCTGCAGTTTCTGGTTTATCAGTTTGTTTGTTTATATCTTAACTAAAATAGCAAATAAGCATATTACTATCAAGTGGATTTCTCTCAGCGAGTGGCTGGTATGCACCCCAGTACATAGCTTAGCCTACTCTTCCACCTGGGATTGCTGTTATTTTCATTACATTCCCTTCAGTGAGCACCAACTAATAGTAATTTCATGTACCAACCTCACAATTGCTGATATATTTGAGTTCATTGTTTTAGTCACTGTGTCAATCAATTTTCATGAGGTTATTTCTCCTCTTTGGGAACTGTCTGCCTGTCCAAATATGATGTCCTTTCCCAGAGACTGTTCTTACCTGATGACATGCCAAATGTATGTCAGATAAGCTCTCATAATCCTCACTTCTAAGGGAGTTCCTGAGTGTACTTTTTTCAGGAGAGATTGGTTGGTTCTTCTGGCAGTTCATAAAGAACTCAAACCCACTGGCATGAAGCCCATGATGACCCATAGCAACCCTAGAAGACAAGGGAGACCTTGAGTTTCCAAGAGTATAACTGTTTGCAGGAGTACAATGCTGTGTATATGACTAACAGTATAATTCAAATTCATCAATTCTTCCACACTCTTCCTTATTCATTGTCCAACTTTCACATGCATATAAGGAAATTGGAGAAATCATGGTTTGAGATAGGCATCCTTGTGTCCTGAAACCAATATATTTGCTCTTTAACACTTTGAAGAGATCTTATACAGCAGATTTGCCTAGTGCAATACATCATTGGTTTTCAGTGCTGTTTCTTCTTGAACATTGATTGCAGATCCAAGGGAAAAATGAAATCCTTGACAATTCACTCTCTTCTTCCTTTATCATGATGTTGTCTATTCATCCAGTTGTAATAACTTTAGTTTCCTTTACCTTCAATTGCTTAACATACTGAAAGCTGCAAGTTGTTTTTGCTTCCATGAAAAGTTGTTTCATGTGTATAGCACAAATTGTTAATAAATATCTCTCCAAGAGCATTCTACCTCTTTGGTTGGCTAGATCTTTCTTTGAAATGACCACACAGAACTTGTACACAGTACTCTGAATTGCAAGGTTTATTAGAAAAGTTAACAGGTTGCAGAATGGAAAGGATACATATCTTTAGCTCATAGTGTGTTTTCTTAGGTATACTGGCAGACCTGCTTCTATCTGGTCTTTAAGTTCTCAGTTATCCTTTGGCTTCTCTCTCATTTCATGAGTCAGGAATTCTACTCACCACATTGCCTCATGGTATCAGGGTTGCTACTGTGTTCTGTTTCATGCTGTGGCCTCTGCTATTTTAGGTAAGTATCTCACATACACTACATTGATGATTCCTCTTGGTCTATGTTCCACATGAACACAATGGCATGTTCTGGAATTTCAATTCTTCACAATATTAGAGATAATGGCAGCAAAATGGTTTTTCATTATACTTTAAAAAAATCTACTTTATATGGAGCTAATGCAAATGATCATATCATTCCACAATTCAATCACATCAAGCAGTATATACAATTGCTACCACAGTTTCAAAACATTCTTTTTGTTGTCATAAGCTCCCTTTTACACCACCACTCTCCCACCTCACCACCACCACTGTACCTTACAGTAGCCTGTATTCTATTTGCTGCTCTATAGGTTCATAAAACCTGTGTTTCACAGATAACAAAAATATATAACAAAAATTAAAGAAGCATAAAGTGTTAACAATCAGATCAAGTCCAAAGTGCCTCAGGGAGTGTAGCATCTGACAAGGTTTTGATGGTTCTAGTCAGGTTTATAATTTTGATCTTCTATAATAATCTCTCCAATGCACTCTGTTCTATAGCCAGTTTCTTTCCATTCGCCTATTATCGATAGAGAGAAATCATATTTTCTTTGCAGATCTCACAAATATAAGTTGTGATATACTGTCATCCATAGCTTTCTGCAAACCAGATTATCATAATTTAGGTTTGGCTTTTTTTTGTTTGTTTTACTATTCCCTCCTTTGGATTTGGGTTATATGGTTTACAATCTCTTGGTGACTGATGATGTGTGCTTCTTTGATGTGGACTTAGTTGACATCACACTTAGATGGCTCCTTGTTTGAAAACAAGCTTTTATGACCTCAGATATTATTTTATCCCATAGCTAGGCATCATCTATTTTCTTCATCACACTTTGCTATACCACCCACATTATCTATGCTCCTTTCCTGAGGGCGAGTACTGAGCGGAGCCATGATGTAAGAACTAATTATTCTTAAATTGAAACTAAGATGTAGTGGGACCCTAAAAGCAATTCCTGGATCTATGTTGTTGTTGTTGTTGTTGTTGTTTAATCTGTCTTTGGCTCCCTTGTTAATTTATGACAGAGTCTTATTGATCATTTTCTTGGGACATAAAGATCTTCTTTGAATTCCTGTGATAACTAATAACATTTTCCAGGAATTTGATTTAATTTGAATTTTCTTTTAGTGAAATTTGTAGCCAAGTTTCTTTCAATTTTATGATTGCGCTATTTATCTTTTTGTCAGAGCTTTATATATATATATATATATATATATATATATACACACACACACATATATATATATATTTGTTTTGTTTTCATGATCTTATCAGGTATGTGGCTGTCAAAGATATTACCCTAGTCATTTCTTGTCTATTCACCTTTTTCTAAACTTTATGGACAAAAGTTTCTCATTTTATGGGCTCTCACTTAGGTATTTTGTCTTTTTTGTTTGCATTTTTGTTAAGTTACATAAGCTTAGTTCAGTTTTGATCATGGATTTTCTTCTTAGAATTTTTTTTGTTTTTGGTTGAGAATTTCGGTACCTGTTCAATTTTGAATTTGTTCTTGTGTATGCTGTGAGTAGGAATACTATTTTATTTTTATGCAGGTAAAAATCCAATTCATTTAATAGGCTATTTCCCCCAATGGAATGAATCTTGTCAACAAACTGTAAACAAATAGATTTGAGGGTATATTTCTATAGTCTCAATTCTATTCTTGGTCTCTATTCTCCTAGTGAAGTGGTGGAAGAATTACAAGTGGTGTGTCGAATGTGGAGCTAATTTCTTCCTTTTCCATTTGTGCTAGCCTTAGTTTTCTAGAGGAAACACAAGTGGTGACAAGCATATATAAAGAAGAAAGAACTTTATATCAAGAAGAAAATTTATATTAAGAAAACCGTGAACCCCCATACAGCTCCTTTCCATGGATCAGATGTTAGCTGGAGGCTTCTCCACTCTCATGCAACTCCCAGTCAATGAAGCAGGGTAGCAAAGCCAGAAGCTGGGAGATCACAGGCTGGTGAGTGAAGAGTTGCATATGTCTAAGGTCAGTAGAAATATAGCAGGACACCAATAGCTCCCAGAATCAGCAGGACAGGTGGGTTCCAGGCTTTATCAACCAGATAAAAGATCCAAACTGGCATGAAGAAAAAGGAAAAGGGAGCGACAGTCCTACACAGTGACTACATAAGCTACTCTGTTAGTCTGGATAGACTAGAGAAACAAATTCATAGATACTCATATACATATGAGTATACATAAGACAGCTTCATATATAAATTAATTTTACATTAATAAAACAAACTAGCCCAGTTCCTAAGTCTAATACTAGCCATATGTCCAATACCAACTTATGAAGTCCTTTTCAGATTCACAAAACACATACAATGACACCAAATGCAGGAAGATCACAGACCAGTGGCTGGGAAGCCTTGTAGATTCAGTGGCAGAAGCCTTGTAGATCCAGAAAGCATTTCAGTAATGGCAGGCATCTCCATAAAGTTCCTTCAGCTTCGAGGTGCTGACTTCCATCAACCTGTCTCCATGTGGCTTGTCAATAAGAATATCTCTCTGGGAGACCTCTAGTGAGGTATTTATCTCCTCAGCATCTCTAACTTAGGTCATCAAGCTGAATGACAGGGTAGATTCCACTCCTTAAATATGAATCCTAAAATTGGCACCAAGATTATGTAGCTACCACAGTCACCATTCAAGGACAGACATCATTTGGCTATGTATGACTGAGAGGTTAAACTTCACTTATATCTTCTCAGAGGTGTACTAAGCTGATACACCATCTAGGCATCACACAATGAGGCTGATATATTCTTAAAGCCAAGCAATAGTTCAGTTTAATGAGTAACGAATGTCTACCATGAGCATTGTGACCTTTTAAGATTTAACAAATTGATATAAAATTAATAACAAGCTAAAAGTATTAGATAGGAACATTAGATAGGAGTGAGCTTATGTTAAGGGATTAGAAAAACCTTAAAAGAGGAGGATAAGGATGGGTACACACAGGAAGAGTGGAGTAAATATCACCAAATTTATGTAGAGAATGTTGAATTGGTCTGTTTTCATGTATGTATTCTAACAAAGCAGTCACAGAAATAATTTTAAAATTATTTTAGAAAAGAGAGCAATAAGCTTGGGTGACTACATGAATCGCTGACATACATACGTAATATATGTCATACGTGACCCAAAATCATCGCTATATGCAGAGCAGTATTAAGAGGGCAAATCACCTTTGGAGAATAACAGTGAACGAGAACACTCAGATTAGTCTTGTTTAGTTGATCCATATATTGTTTGCTTCCATTCAAAAGGCAGACAATTCTGAGGACATAACTTGTCATTGCTGAGGAACAGTGATCATGTTAAGTCATCTTAGTAGATGACAAGCATGAATTGAGTTATGCTGGCTCAAAAGAAGTGAAGCCCTAACTCTGGCACCTGTGAATGAAATCTTATTTGGAAATAAAGATTTTGTAGATATAATAGTGTAAAAACACAATAATTAGAGTGGACCCTAATCCAAGAAGACTCTAAATTTATAATAGGTGAATAAGAAACACAGAGAAAAATGGCCATGTGACTAACGTGGTAGATATTGGTGTGATGCATCTATAAGATGAGGAATGTCAAGGATTGCCACAAAATAAGAAACAAAGAGAAAAACATGAAATACTGTTTGGAGTCTAATCTTGCTAACATCTTGATGTCTGATTTTCAACCACCAAAATAGAGACAATAAATTTCTATTCTTTCAAACTGTTCACTATTGTAATATAATATTAAGTAGCCCTAGTAAATGAATAGAATTTAATTTGATAATTCTTGTAAAATTAGGGCCCTGTTTTGCGGGTTATCTTGTTACTCTATCCAATGCCTTAAAAAGGGTAGAGATATATCTGATAAAAATATATTTAGATGAACTTATTTTCTAGATGAAAGAACAAACATCTGCTATTTAAACTATGAAATGTATATATATATATATATATATAATATCTTGATAGTATCTCAGAATGCTTTTTAGTTGTAGAATTACAACCATAATTGGTACCAAAACATATTGAAATGCACATTTATTTGCCATAAGAGTAATTTCTAAAATACATTTACAAATAATATTTAAAAGACAACAAAAACTATTTAAAACTTTATGAAATAAAGCTTTCCATATGTGAAAATTGCAATATTAATAATTTTTGTTTTGCTTTTGTTTGTTATTTTTCAGGTTTTAAGTTTCTTGTTGCTTGGGATTTTAGTCTTCAAAATATAGACTTGAACTATCTTTAAAATACTGTTTAATAAAAAGAAAAAGAAAAAAGAAGAAAGATTAAAGATATAAATAGTGTGATCTGTTGGTGAAACTGAAAATCACACGGCATCTTATATTTGAACTTCTTAAAACACACACACACACACTCACACAGAAGGGAAAGAAAAATCCTGTTTATCATTCTTATATAGTCCATGGAAGAAGCATCTGTGGGGTTTTGAGACTACGGACGGAGATATTTTGCACCTTATTTTATCATTTTCTTATTAAAAATACACTGTTTTCTTTTTTTTTTTT
>PVJH01027315.1:0-28844 GCA_004026705.1 Nesogale talazaci | reverse complement strand
TTTCCTCTTTTTTGTCCATCCTTCCACTTTACTAAATATGATATCCTTCACCAGGGTTGGTCTGTCCTGACAATATATCCAAAGTATGTAAGACAAAGTCTTGCCACCATTGCCTGTAAGGAGCAGTCTGCTATTATTTCTTCCTAGAAAGATCAGTTTGTCCTTTTAGTAGTCCATCATGCTTTAGTCTTCTTCTCTAGTACCAGAAGTCACATGCATAAATGCTTCTGTGGACTTTCTTTATTCAATGACCAACTTTCACTTGTATGTGGTACAACGGAGAATACCATGACTAGGGGGAATGATAGTCTTCAAAGTAACACCTTTGTTCTTCAATATGCTAAAAAGTGCTTTGCAGCAGATTTAGCTAAAGTAGTTCATCTTTTGATATATTGATTACTGCTTCCAGGAGCATGGATTGTGGATCAAAGTAAGACCAAATCCTTAGCAACTTCAGACTTTTCTCCATTTACCCTGATGCTTACCTGTGGTTCATTTATGTTTTTTTTTTTTTTCGGCTTCTGTACACTGAGCTGTAAAGCACACAGGATTCTACAACCCTTGATCTTCACCAACAAGTGCTTCAGTTCCTCTTCAGATTCAACAAGCAAGGTTGAATCATATAAATAACTCATGCTGTTAATATACCATCCTCCAATCCTGATGCTTCATTTTTGCTTATGATCCACTTTCTCATAAGTAGCTCATGGCATACATTGAACAAGGATGGTGAAAATATACAAGCCTGCTGCACACTCTTCTGATTTTACAGCATGCATGCAATATTTCCCTGTTCTGTTTGTACGACTGCCCTTGATCCATGTACAAGTTCTGAATGAACACAATGAAATGTTCTGAAACCATTTTTCTAAGATTATACTTAGCCTATTATACTCTACAAGATGAATATCTCTGCATAACTGATGAAGGACAGCAAACATCTTGCATTAAACTAAGTTCCATCTGATATCAACAATGATATTCCGGGCTTAGCCCCGGTGGCATAGTGGTTGTGCATGGGATGAAGGTTCAATTCCAGCAGCGGCTCCACAGGAGGAAAGGCTGGGCCTCCTACTCCCACCACCAGAGGGCAGTGATGCCCAAAAAACAAACAAACAAAAAACAATGACATTCCTTGTTTCACATCCTCTTTTGAGTCTAACTTTAACTTCTGGCAGTTTCCTTTTAACTTCAGTTGCATGCAATTTGTCAGTTTAATTGGTACAAGTCTGTGGAACAGAGGGAGTAACTTTGCTACTGTAGTGGGAGGACCCTACCCTTCTCGCCATCTGAAGTTTCAAAGTGTCTTTGCCAATGATGACACTTGACTTATAAAAGGAATAGAAATAGATTTTATTTTGCTTGAAAACAAAGTGGGAAAAGGGCATGATTATCTCAGAGAAAAATATCATATCCTCTCCCTCTGAAGAATTGGTGAAGGAGTTTTTATAGGGAACTTACAGACAGAGAAACCATACTAACATTTAAAGTTATATAGCACTTAAAGAGAGCTATGTATAATTCTTAAAGGGCTGGATAAGATTTTCAGGGATATGGTCCTGAGACCTTTTACATCTAAGATAGGTCCAGAGATCATGATATGAGGAAGTTAAGGCAAGTTTTGATTCCATGACATGTTTCTAGGTTCCAAGAATGATTGAGGGATGTGAACATATTGCCCATATCCAAAATAAACTGTTGACAAAGTAGTTTTCTCTGAAGACAACTTACTAAAGGGACAGGGGAGGGTTATCATGTATTTTCCCCTGCTAGACATGAAAATCAGAATGCAATGTTGAATTTTTACAACCTAATTTTAGAGAACATCTCAGGAAAAGGTCTAGCACTTTGAGCACTAATGGAAGAAGACATAACAGGTTGTAAGGTGACATCAAGAATATCGTACATGAAGAACATAATCATTAAAAAGAAGAGGAAAGAATGAAAAAAATCAAAGTGGATGTCAATAGGGACTCTGAAACATACTCTTTAATATAGATTACCTAAAGTGAATGGAAGAAATCATGAAACAAAAGAACTGAATAGAAAATATCAATGGGCAGCTTGAGATGACAAAATATTATAATGAAATAAGGAAAGTCACAAAGGAAGAAGCCACTAATAATAACTCAGGTGGGATGAGATGATGAAAAATTTAAGGCTCCAGTGCAATATTAAATAATCTCATGGGAAAAATTATAAACAATTGAGGAAACATTAAAAGCAATTGAACCATTGCATAGAGTCACTGCACCCCACAAAAATTAGTCAGCATCCCACCACTTTAAGAGACATAATAATAATAATAATAATAATAATAATAATAGTAAACCAAAAACATAGTGGTATAGAATAAATCCAAGTTGCACTGAAGGTATTAACCAAAAATAGGAATTTATTGAATGTTGATGAAGCACTGTCAAGCCTCTACCAAGAAAATTGGAAGATAACTGGTTAACTCACCAGAAGATTGTCTGTGCCAATTACAAAGAAATTTGGTACAAAAGTGAAGAAATATCTAATTTTGTTTGGCATCACTGCTCTATGGTGGTGGGAGTAGGAGGCCCAGCCCCACTGCTATAATTGAACCTCCATCCCAGTGGGCCGCAGTCCCGCGCACAACCAGTACCCCACCGGGGCTCAGCCCGAAATATCTAATTTTAATATTAATATCAATGGTGAATAAAATGTTATTACAGATTATTCATAAACAGCTATAACAGTACATGGAAAGGGAGCAACCAGAGATTGAAGTGACCTTCAGAGCAGGATGGAGCACAAGGAAAAGCATTGCTGATATCAGGTGCATAGGGGTAGAAATTTAAAATATCAAAAATATGTTTATTTATGTTTCACTGAGTATGCATTATTAGTTGTCTGTCAGTTTATTGTATTTTGGTGACTTCCATGTTGCTGGAATACTTTGCATCATGTCACTGGTGTTTCAAATACCCACAGGTGTCCAAAGTTAACAGATTTCAGCAGTACTTACAGAGTGAGAAGAGAATGTGAAGAAGGAATATGCTGCCCACTTCTGGGGAATTAGTCAATAAAAATCTTATGAATAGCAGCAGAGCATTTTGAGAGATATGCTAGAAGATTAGCAACCTAGTACAGAAGGCACTCACCATAGGACTGAAGAAGAGCCATCTTCTCAAAGTAAAGATCACCATCCTGAAATGGAAGAAGTAAAGTCCCAAGGAGAACAGGGTTTAGAATATTTACTTTCTGATGGGGCTTAATAAAAATGAGCTGGGGGAGGGGGTCACTGCAGATTTCAATTCAAAATTGAACTTGGAAAGTACAACACGTAAAATAGGAAAATTAGATCATCCAAATAGAATGCATAATGATATGTATCATTGACTTGAAATGATCTGGTATTGAATTCTTATAACTAATATAATTTATGATGTTTGGAATGACAAATTCAAATGGACTATTGTTTTATTTATCATCAAAGGGAAATTTCAAGTCTATCTTGAAGTGCGATACTGTCTGTGATCGGGTAATATCTACCTTAATACAAAAATGCAGATAATATGAATATTATTAAAATTTATGCTCCCATCATTAAGGCTAGTAATGTAAAAATTGAATCAGTCTACTCTTGTCTTCAGTCATAATTTGATAAAGCATATGATAAACATGCATTGATAATTATTGGTGATTGGAATGCAAACTTAGAAAACAAAAAGAAGGAAAAGAGTTGGAAAATATAAGCTTGGTGATAGAAGCCTCTTGGATCCAGATGATAACGAAAACATCAGAGGAGCAATCGAAGACCCGCAAACCAGAACATGGAGCAGAGTGATGGAGTTCCTAACCCGTGGAGCACGTGAAACTGTGTGCTCTTGTGCAGGGGGTTGATTTGTTGAGTGGATGTCTCTGGGCATGTCATTAGGGAAGTCGGATTTACTGACCAATGGAACTGGAACTGAATGCCTTTGGGCTGAGGTGAGGCTCCAGATCCTTAATTCAGGATGTTGTTTCTGCTGGTCTATGGAACTTGTCTTAGAGAATGTCTTCAGCTTAAGGTTTACTGGGGAGTGGCTTGTCCAATTTGGCATTTACGAACAGATCTGAAAGAACTTTGTAACACCTCCTGAAAACTCAACCCTGAGTATTTCTCCCTGCCATTATAACTTGTTAACCTCCTTAATAAACACATTGATTATGACTTTTATCTAGAAGGGCAATGTAGCCATTTCTGTGCATGTTAGAACTCAGAGAGACCACATGGAGATTGATTAAAAGACAATAGAGCTGATAAGCTCTAAGGTGACATAAAGAGCACCTTACACAAAGAAAACACAAGATAACTTAAAAGATAGGAAAGAAAGAAAAAAATTAAGGTGGATATCAGAGGAGACTCTGAAACTTTCACTTAACAATACAGACCTTAAAGCAAATAGAAGAAATGATGAAATAAAAAAGCTAAACAGATATTTTAAAAGGGAAATTCGGGCTGAGCCCCGTTGGCATAGTGGTTGAGTGCGGCACTGTGGCCCATTGGCTTGGTGGTTCAAATCCAGCAGCAGCTCTCTGGGAGCAAGCCTGGGGAGCTCCCACGACCACTAGAAGGCAGTGATGCCCAAAAAGGGGGGGGGGAAGTTCAAGAAGAAAAAGTAAATCATTATTATAAAAATGCAAAGCCTTACATTTTAAAAAAAAATTAAAAAAACACTAAGCACCATAAACAGAAAAAACAGGAGAAAAAAAAAAGCACACGTCAAGTTACCAAATTGAAATCTGTTAGAAAAATATGGAACAATGCAGAGAGCATCAAAGGATGATGGAAAGAATATTCTGAGTCACTGTAGCATAAAGAAACAATGTCCATTCCACCTTTTCCAGACATTGCATATGACTGGGGAACTTATAGGTCTCAAGGAAGCAGTTCAAGCTACACTAAAATCATTGGCCAAAACCAAAGCTCCAAGAATTTACTGAATACCCATTGTAATGTCTCAACAACTGACAAAGCACTGGAAACACTTATTCCTTTATGCCACCAAATTTAGAAGACAACTGCTTCATCCACTGACTGGAAGATAACCTTAATTATACCAATCCTAAGGTAGGTGATCGTACAGAACACAAAGAGTATAGAACAACATTATTATTATCTCCTGCAAATACATTTTTTGAAGATCATCCAAAAAGCTTGCAGCAGTATACTGACAGGAAGCTGCCTGATTCAGAGACTGAGGCAGATTGGGAAGAGGATGTGAACTGTGATGTAATTGTAGCTCTTAGGTGGATACTGACTGAAAGCAGAGAAATACAGAAAGATGTGTACTTGTGCTTTACTGACTATGACAATATATTTGACTCTAGGATCATAGCAAACTATGAAAAGGCTTAACAATGAGAGTTCCAGAACAACTCATTGTGCTTCTGTGGAACCTGAACAGGGCTCAAGAGAGATCTTAGAAAAGAACAAGGCAGTATCGCATCATTTAACATCTGAAAATGTCTGTCAGGGTTGGATCCTCTCAGCATATTTATTCATTCTGTGTGCTGAGCAAATAATCAGAGAAGCTGGATTCTATGAAGAAAAGCACGGCATGAGAATCAGAGGAAGGCTTTTAATAACCTGACACATGCAAATGCCACAATCTTACTTCCTTAAATTGAGGCAGACTTGAAGCATTTCAATATGAATTGCAACTTGATGTAAAGAAAAAGGAAAAGAGCTTGCTGATTCATGGCACGGTCAGGCTAGCAGACTCCCTAGAAGCAAAAAATGGCAAGGCTTTGACTTACATACTTTGGCCATGTTGTCAGGAGTGACAAGTCCTTGGAGAAGACTATCATGTTTGGGAAAGTAGAGGGACTGCAAAAAGAGAAAGACCTTTGTCAAGATGGATTGTCACAGTTGCTGCTAGCTGCATCAATGGGTTGCAACATACAGACGATTTTGCAGATGTTCATTTTGTTGTTTAGGGTCTCAATGAGCCTGAAGCGACCTGGCAGCACCAAGGAATGATTGTGCAGTATATGTGACCACAATGAGAAACATCTGGAATTAGTCACTGAAATCAATCCCTCATTTATCCCCCATTCAAACTAAACAATAAAATGAGCTCATTGTAATTTATTTCTTCCCTGAACAATATCTGCCTTGGTTATAAGTTAACTGCAGCTATCAATTCCCACAAAGGAAGATGTCTGTCTTTCTGTGTATTTCCTCTTCCCTCATGCTTCTTCTTCTTCTTCTTCTTCATTTTTTTTTTTTTTTGGTTAAGTCCTCAATCTTGTTTGAAGAAGGAAGTAAAATTTTGTTTTTATTTTCATATTTTTTCCCTTATCCAACACAAGCATGCTTTAAAGGACACTCTGTGAAACCTGAAAAAGAGAAAACCAGTTCAATTTGATTACCTGCTAGAAATGGTATGGAGGAGGAATAGCAATAAAGAAAACAAACACATTTGCCTTCTTTTCTTTAAACAAAGATACTTGAAAATCCTTGCGTCAATAATGAAAAATTAATTGAAAGAAAATATACTCAGCTAATCCTTATTATTTATGGATTTCCTAATTGCAAATTTGCCTACATGCTAAAAGTTATTGCTAATACTAAGTTAATAACTGTTAGCAGCACTTTTTCATTTTTTTGCAGACATACTGTAAGGGAAAATACAGATTAGAAATAAGACAGGAAAAAAAAGTCAGGCGTAATTCTACCTATTGACAAAATGGAGACAAACTTACGCCTCCTCCTCCTCCTTTTTAATTTTTTTGGGGGAATTATTTAGATTCATATGGACCCAGTATATGTCAGAAAGAACTATGTTCTATGAGTGTTTAGAAAGATGTCACCAGCCCTTCATTCCTGGTTGCCCCCACCCCCTTTTTTTTTTTTTTTTAAGGCATCACTGCCCTGGTGGTGGGAGTAAGAGACCCATCCTTTGCCCCTGTGGAGCTGGAATTGAACCTCCATCCCAGTGGACTGCAGTCCCGCGCACAACCACTACGCCACCGGGGCTCAGCCCATGGTTGCCCCTTTTGAACTCAAATTTATAACCTTGTGATTAGTAGCCCCAAATGTTAACCATTTATACTACCAAGGTTTTTTTTATATTTGTTTGTTTTGTTTTCTGTTTTGGAACTCTGACAATTGTCATATGGAAAAGCTGAGGTTATTCTACTGTTGGGTGGAAGACCATAAAAAGCAGAGATAAGCCACCCCAGTAGAGGGTTGATGTTTGTGAAAGAACCCACGTACAAAGAGCAAAGACAACCACTTGAATGACATGCATTTGACAACAGATGCTTGAGTGATTCCCTTTTTGACTGGTCAAGTCTGCAGAAGAAATGCTGGTGGACCTAGAGTCTCATGACTTTTGTGTTATTTACTTAACAAAAATTTGGGAGATATTTGTTTCTATAAGATAGCAACCAAATTACTAGACACCTATTATGTGCCAGACACTGTCCTAAAATTATAATATATGAGTTTTGTAACAGCTGTGTTTCAGGAAGTTAGCAACTCATGCAAGGTTTGAAGTACATATTAGAGTTGAAAGCAAAACTTGGAATTTACATAATTGAATCCATTTTTTAATAATGATTACCTCAATTTTCTTGTTTTTTTTTTAAACAAGGGGATTTTAACTAGCCTATTTATGTGACTTTTTCAAATTCTTATTTTGTCTTGATTCTTCTTGATTTGAATTGGTAATGTTTAAGGGATTTCAATTAAGAATTTATTTTCATATTATGATCCATGTTTTTGTTTTAGGCTACGAGAATAAGAAATGTATTAGCAGTGACTTTCTAAACAACATTTGCTTACTAAAGGGAAAGCAAGTTGGTGCAAACAATTGTCTGACCAGCAGCCAGAAAGGCTAACAATTGGAACATACTTCGAAAAGTTTTGGAAAATAGGCCTGGCAATCTGTTGTCAGTAGGCTAAAAAACAAACAAACCTGAAAACCCCATGGAGCAGTTAGTTCCACATTGCACATGTCTGTTCTCCATGAGTCAGAATCCATTTGATGGCACTTAACAACAACAAAGGGAGGGCAAGTCTTCTAAAACAACTATTTTACCATTGAACCATTTGAGGGGTACCCTGGGTCTCTTTTTATCCTTTACATTAGATTGTGAATACTCAGCCTAGACTCCTCTATCCCAGGACTAAGCCAGCACTTAGTCTGGCTTATGAAGCCTATGTATGTCTGTCAAGAGTCAGGAGAACCTCTTTAGTTCATTACTGCCCCCAAAAGGCATCTAACAGTTTACAATCCTGGAGAGTTTATGTGTCAGTCACTAAAGAAAAAGAAAGAAAGAAAAGGAAATCAGGAAGACATAGAGTTACAGGAAGCAAAGGGAAAAGGAAAAAAAAAACATGGGAAAACATTTTTAAATTTCTTCAGGCCCACTCTTGTTGAAATGGTCAATGGAAACTTGATTGGGATTTTCCTAGCTCCTGATATTCTCAAATGTGAGGTATGTCAAGTGGACCAGGCCATTCAGATTCTTTTGTAATGTGAATCTTTTTATTTTTCTCACAATTTTGGTTAGGTTATACATGGTAAGTCAATGTTGCCTTGTATTTTAAGACTGTTGTTGTCAGTCAGTTCTGACTCAAAGTAACCTAATATACATCAGAAAGAAATACTTCTCTGCCCAATGTTATCCCTAAATTTTGCTGTGTTTCAGCCCATTGTGGGAATAACCATATCAACTCACCTTGTGGATGACCTTCCTCTCTTTCACTGTACCTCTCATTTAGCAAACACGATGTCCTTCAAGGACTGGTGTCTCTTGATGACATGTCCAAAGTACATGAAGTATCACGGTGCTTGCTTAAAGTGTCATTTAAGGCTACTTAGATGAATAGAAAACAGATTTTTAAATTTTGTTTTCCAAGTAGTAGTTCATATTCAAGATAACAGACTGTAGGAAATGAGGATGAAAGCTCCTTACCTAGTATGTCTGTAGTAGAAACTAAGTAGCTAAAAGTGTTTGACAGCTGGGCTAAAGGTTGACGGCTTAAACCCACCCATCATTTCATCTCATCAGAGAAAGTTCTGCTTATAGCAGTCGGCTCTTGTAAAAGAGGTACATCCCCGAGAACCTCAAGAGAAAGTTATACTTCATAGCAGCAGTAGTTGTTTAATTGGCTCTAGTCTATAATGTGGCCTAAGGATTTGCATTTCAAATACTTGCTAAAAATGCTGATCCTGCTGGATTTGGATCACACTTTGGAACCACTGCCCTTAACTTTTGTCTCTAAACTAGCAAAAACGTACCATATGAAAATTCAAGGACCCACTTGGCACAGTGGTTAAATACTTGACTGCTGACTGAGATGACAGTGGTTTGGACCAAACAGTTGCTCTGTGGGAGGAAAAAATATGGCAGTCTACTTCTGCAAAGATTGCAGTCTTGAAAACCTTTTACTGAATTTCTACTTGTTTTTAAGAGTTGTTCTGAACCATAATCAATTTGACAGCAATATACTTTTTGTCTATGATAATTCAGACCATTTCTCTTGAAAAGTTTACATCACTGTTTCATATAAAATGATAAAATAAAACAATCTTATATTTTCAAAAAGCATTATATTTATTTTATTTGCCAGTTTAGAAGTTTTAAGTATTATTCACATTGACATTATAAATTCTCCTCATGGAAACATTTTAAACCATAATAGTTGAAAATTTTTTGTTCACTCATTCACTTAAAAATTATTTGCCTGGAAAAATGGAAGTCATAATCTTATAGTAAAGTTTAACATTAGTGCTCTTTTAATTTAATTTGACAATATTTTCATTATGTAGTTTTTTAAAAATCACTTTATTGGAAGCTCATATAACCCATCATGCATCCATCCATCCATTGTATGTCAAACACATTTGTACATTTGCTGCCCTCATCATTCTTTCTACATAAGCCCTTGGTATCAGCTTCTCATTTTCCCCCTCCTTCCCTACTCTTCCCTCCCCCCCATCAACCCTTGATAATTTATAAATTATTATTTTGTCATATCTTACACTGTCTGATGTCTCCCTTCACCCACTTCCCCATTGTCCATACCCCAGAGAGAAGATTATATATAGAGTCTTATAATCGGTTCCTCCTTTCTACGCAACCTTCCTTCCACCCTCCCCATATCATCACTCTCATGAGTGGTCCTGGAGGAATCATCTGTCCTGAATTCCCTATGTTTCCAGTTCTCAAACTATATGTAGTTCTTAAAACATACTAATTCATGTAAATTTTACATTACTCTGGTAATTGAAAAATAAGGAAAACTTAAGTTTACTTGGCTTCCTCAACTGCTGTGTAACATTCCATAATGATGCTAACCACAGGTCATGGTAAAAGATAGCCCAATGGTGCTTTGATTACCACCATGAGTCCATGAGTTTGCATAGGCATCATTGATGTATGGTTATTATTGGGCATTCACTCACAATTTACTCAACTCCATTATGGGACTTTATTACACAGTGGCATCATTATAAGTAACATAAACAGCCAGAAAACCCTGAGGAAAACATTTAAGTGTTGGATTAGATAGTTTATTTAAATGGAAGAAATATTCTAGTATTAATTAGAGACAGGGCTTATTTATTTATTTATCTTTACTCTGAAAACCTCAGCTATATTCCCCTTTCCTTTGAGATTATAATGATAAAGATCAACACAAGGCCAGTTGCAATAAATTGTCCATTTCAAAACTGAGGAAAACAGATGCACTACTTTTTGCCGAAGTTACCATATTGTAGATTCACTCTCTAGACATTTTCTATGGAAAATATGCATCCCCCAAATAGGATCGCTGTGGGGAACTGAGGAACAGGAAGAAAGTATTCACAGATAAATTTGTTAGTCTTGTATTTTAAGAAGCCTGGCAAGCCAAGATTCTGGGTGTAGGGAGGCCTTCATACCTGTGGGTTAGAGATGAGCCCCAATCACATTCTCATAATTAAAAATAATCCCCACAAGACACTCCCATAGCAGTGCTACCTCTTTGCAAGCTTGCCTCTTACAAGCACGTGACAGATTGCTAACTGGCCAGGAACTTTGTCTATAGGAGCAGACATGGCTTTCCGGCTAAAGGGCAGTCACTCCATCCCTGCCCCAGCACTGCTGACAGATTTCTCCCCCTGTGAACTCAGGGACCTTTAAGGTTAGGGTATTACATCTGTGCTTACTTGTAGTTAGAGGGTGTTGCATGCCCTGAGAGTATATAAGGTGATGTGAGAATACGATCTCTCTCTGTTCAGACGTGTTTGCTGAAGTCATGGCAGAGGTAACCATCCCAGACTTTTGCCTGCCTTTTAATTTCTTCCTTTCAACTACACAACAATCCCTAAAGATCCATCCAGATGTGAGGCTGAATCTGGCAGAGAGCTGTTACCTTTTCCCCCCAACAAGATATTGTTTTTGTTGCAATGCAATTATCCCTCAAGTATCAATATCGTGAGTTTTGGGTACTTTTCAGTCCATTCAGACAAAATTTAATATTAATACATCACTGCAAAAAGATACATATATATGTATACGTATATGTATGTAGTCATATTCCATATTCTCTCACAAATATATTATCCCAATGACACAGTGTTCATTATGAGAAAATAAAGAAGACAGAAAACAAAATAGAATCATGCAAATATCATTTAATATTTTATCATTAACTTAATTCATTAAAATTTAGACCTTAGCATAAAAAGAAAAGGTAGAATTTTCTTCTTTACTAATATAAAAGATTGTCATGACAAGGAAGTTTCATAATATCCTAATAAACTAAAGATATTTTAAAAAGTGAAACAAAACAAAGCATGGTAAAGTCAGTTTACCTTTAACATAATAATAATTGTGAATTGTGTGATACAAATATGCTGAATGATGTCATGAAATTAACAGAGTCCAGATTTCTAAATGCCACTGAAAAGGTTTGATGAAAAACAAAAGAAAAAGAAAAATAACAGGGCTGCATATTTGATTGATAAATGAGTGCTTTGTAAGATTGAATTGGATTACAATTGGATAGTGATGATCACCTTTTATTTCATGCATACCAATGTTCAGCACAACAGAATTATGCAAAATTATGAATATTGAACACCAAAATATTAGAGAGTAAGAAATATTTCTACACTATGAATGAGTCCATTTTTCTTGCCTATGAAACTGAATTTCCAGTCCCATATGCAGCTGAAGACCTAGATCTTTGTGTCCACATTAGGAAAGTGATTTCTTAATTTAGGGAGCTCATTAAAATTTAAAACAAAATAAGCAAAGTTTCAATTATCTGAAAAAGGAGAAATGATCTTCCTTTTCTGCTATAACAAAACTAACGCAATAAAAACAGATTATAACAAATCATTCCAATAAAAATGGAAACGTGTGCATATATTTATTTTATTATGCTAACTGAATTGCTAAAACAACCTCAACAACTTACTGCCATTCATCTATTCTGACTCATAGTGACACTATAGTTAGGGCAGACTGCATCGATAGGTTTTTTAGACCATAACTCTTTTTTTTTTTTTATTTTGGGGGGTTTCGCTGTCCTCTGGTGGTCATGGGAGCTACTCTTTTTTTCTTTTAAAAAATCTTTTTTTTTTTTTTGAGGAATGTACAATGCATATCACCATACCCTTACAAAAGGTTCATCTATCAAAAGGTTCATTTATTAAAAGGTTCATTTATGTGGGGACATACTTAAATGTGTTAAACATAGCCTAATTGAGTTTTGCTTGATCTATTCCATGTATAGGAGGATGGCTAGAGAGTCATCCAAGACAGGAATAGAAGACACGGCCAATTGAGGGATTTTGTCTTTTCTGTTTCGATGCGGTGAAACTACAAAGCTTCCCATAGTCAAAAGGACATGGCATGGTATGTGCGTATGTCTTTCTCAGTTACCCAGCAGAGCTGATGCTGAGTTCAAGTTGAACTCATGTTCAGGTACCAGAGAGTATCTCCAAGAGCTTCAAGTGAGTAGATGGTAGTCAAAATATTTAATCAATGAACTTATCTCAAAAGAAATGAGTTGGGTTGAATCACCTACATTATCTCAAAGACCCCAAAATGTACAGGAACTAGTTTGCATATGCAAATACTGTTTTATTTAGTTTAAATTTAATTGATTGGGTATAAGCATGACTCTTGACTTGCTTGTCAGCTTGTTGCATGTAGTGGTTTGTGGGTTGTTGTTATGCTGGAAAATTTGTTAATGGTATTTCGAATACCAACAGGGTCATCCAAAGTGAATGGGTTTCAGTGAAGGGTCCAACCTAAGAATAGACTATGGAGAAGGAACAGGCTGTTCACTGCAGAGGGCTAGTCGTTGCAAATCTTGGCAATAGAATCAAAACATTGTCAGACACAGAAAAGCTATGAAGAAATGTGGAATATAGTGCAAGAAAATGAGCCACTCAGAATACGACTGAGCAAGAGTGTTCTTAAACTTGAATCCACCATAGTCATGTGGATGGATTAGCATCTGCAGGGGTTTAGTCTTCAGAATTTTACAATTTAAACAAATAAGCAGAGATTCAATTATCTGAAAAAAGAGAAAACAAATTATTTTTTCTGCTGAAACAAAACTCAAGCAATAAAAACATATTATAATAAATTCCAGTAAAATGGAAATATCAGTATATAATTCTCTATTTTATTTTATTAGCTAAATTGCTATTCCTAAAAATAACCATGCTGATGGGTATAGCTCAAAATGGAATGTGAGTAGGAGAAGTACAGGAAAATTAGAAGTCTAAATATAAAATGGAATGCACACGGATCTTTATTTTAGGCACTATTGAGCTGAAATGGACTAATAGTTGCCATCTTGAATCAGAAACTCTTAGTTTATCATACCAGGAATGTCAGATTCAAGAAGTATGCCATTGCATTCACCATTCCAAGATGTATCTTGAATTACAAGGCTGTGATTGATAACGTGCTATAGAAGAAAATCCCATAAATAAGACAACAATGGAAATTTCTGTACAAACCAATAACATTAGTGATGAAGAAAGTGAAGAATTATACCTATGTTTTCAGTCAGAAATTGACCCAACTCACAAACATTATTAGTGATTAGGAAGCAAAAGGTGGAAACAATGGGGACGAAACAGTCACTGTAACACAGGGCTTTGGTTCTGCGTGATACTTTCCTTCTGCTGCAGCATCGATTGCAGAGTAGCCGCTATGGGTGTGCACTGCCCACTGGCCCTGCACTTCAACACGGGCCACAAAGTGACTAGGAACTTGAGCAAGCAGAAGGCACAACAGCCCCCACGGGTGTCTCACTGAACACCACACGTTGTTTGGCACTTTATCTGGGTGGTGTATATATAGTTTCACTGCTCAAGGGCTCGAAGAAAAAAACAGTGGATTGAAGCACACATTGGTCCCAAAAAGAAGAGAGGGGACCCAAACAAAATGTTAGCCACCATTAGTAAGACAGCCTATAAGAAGGACTGAGCACCGCCCTACACGCCCAATTCTACTGTCCCCTTCTCCATAATATTAAAGCCTTAATAAAAGAGAGGGGGGGGGGGGTGGAGACAGACAGACAGACAGAACAAAAATGGGATCTTTGTGATAAAAACCAGGCTCAAAATCACATGGCAAATTTTGCAAGACAAGCAATTTCCTAAAAAACAAAAACAAAAGCAGCATGATTTTTTAAAGAGGCTTATCTCAAAGAAGAGGACACCAGAAAAAATGTTTGCTTGTGCTTTAATCACTGTATAAAGGCATTTGATTCCATGGATCATAACAGACCATGGATATCCTTGATAAGAATAGGATTTCCTAAACACCTCATTGTGCTCATGGGAACCCTGTGCGTGCATCAGGAGGCATGTATGCACACAAAAACATGAACATATTGCACAGGCTAAAATCTGGGAAGGTGTGTGACTGGGTCGAATCCCCCACCATGCTTATACAATCTGCATGCTGAGAAAAAAAATCAGGGAAAAAAGCTCAAATGAAGAATAACACAGGCTGAGCCCCGGTGGCATAGTAGTTGTGCGCAGGACTGCAGCACACTGGGTTGGAGGTTTAAATCCAGCAGCAAAGATGGACCTCCTACTCCCACCACGAGAGGGCAGTGATGCCCCCAAAACCAAAACGAAACCAAACCAAACCAAACCAAACAAAGAATAACATGGCATCAGGATTGGAGGAAGATTCATTAACAACTTTCCATGTGCAGTTGAACCAACCTTGCTGAGAGTGAGAACACGAAACACTTTCTGAAGAATATTATAGCTTTCAGTATGGATGACAACTCAATGTGAAAACCACCCCACCCCCATCAAATCCTCACAACCAAGTCAATAGGCAACATCAAAATAAATGTAGAAAATACTGAATTTGCAAAGAGTTTTGTCTTGCTTGAATCCACAATCAATGTTAATGGAAGCAGCCAGTTAAGAGAACAAAGGACACATTGCATTGAGTCAATCTTCTTGACAAGACCTCTTTAAAGGAATGAAAATCAAGGATGCTACTTTGAGGACTAGGATGTATCTCATGGTATTTTTAATGGCCTCATACGCATGCGAAAGTTGAGCACCGGATAAGGGAGACAAAAGGAGAAGAATCAATCGATAAATTTGAATCCTGGTGCTGGCAAAAATATGGAATGCACTATGGACTGCCAGAAGAACAGAAATACATAGGACATGTTATCAGGAAAGACTAGTCTCTGGAGAAAGACATTGTGGTTGGTAAAGCAGAGGAATACCAAAAGGAAGGAGACCCTAGAAAAAATGGGTTGACACAGTGTCTCAAACTTAAAAACATTTCTCAGTATAGCTGTACACTGAATAGTGCTTTTTTTTGTGGTCCTTAAAGTCACCGTGAGTCAAGACAGTCTCAATGGCACCTAACAGAAATAACAGACATGATGACAACTTTTCCATAGCAAATATTTTTGTGACGACACGTGTTGACTGTACATGTAAATTTCATCAGACGTAATACTCAGAATTCAAATTCCTTCTCTGTGAGAAGAGGTCGTTGAGGAGCTTAAGCTCCACAGATAAAATCCCCGCCATAGGTAGACTTTTGAATAGATTACTAATTGCTCTAATGTACATTCAGGTGGATGATATAAAAAATGAAAATGAGTTTAAGAGTGCCAAAACACCACTTTGAAAAAATCCCATCTGAACTGTGAGAATACCTCAAGAACAAGTTTGGTGCATTTAAAACAAATGACAGAAACTTTGATGTGAGGTGACTTTAAGAATGCCATATATAAAGAAATATAGAGAAATATATTTCATTTGAAATATAGAGAAAGGACTACTACATGGTTAAAAATCAGGAAAGATAAATATCAGGGTTATGTACCCTCAGCATACTTACACAGTCAGTATTCTGAGAAAATACTGAGGAGACCCTGGATTATATGAAAAGAAGTAGACATTTGGATTGAAGGAAGGTTTATTAATAATTTTCAATGTGCAATGGATACAATCTTGTTTGCTGGAAATGAGGACTACAAGCATACGCCAATGAAGAGCAAGGACTGTAGCCTTCATTGTGCATTAAAATTTAATGTAAACAAAGCTAATATCTTCCCAAGAGGTGACATCATGATAAGTGGAGAAAATATTGAAGTTTTCAAGGATTTCATCTTGCTTGGATTAACAAGCCATGCTCATGAAAGCAGCAGTCAAGAGATCTAAGTACAAGTTGCACTGGTCAAATCCACTGCAGGAGACCAACCTCTTTAAAGCGCGGAACAGCAAGGAACTTCTTTTGAGTCTTCAGTTTTCCCTGGCACAAGCCATAGCATATCCATCAGTCAATATGAAGGTGAAAGCTGGAAATCGAATAAGGAAGAATGGTAAAGAATTGATGTGTTTGAATGACTGATGGTGATGGTGAGGAATACTGAAAACATGATTGACTCTCACCACCACCCGCTCCCCGCCCCCACCCCCCGACAAATCTCTCTTGGATGAAGTATCCTCTTTGGAGGCAAGGATAGCATTTCTTTATCTCACACAGTTTGTCCCTGGAGAAGAACGCTATTCTTGAGAAAATAGAGTGGTGGCTGTAAATAAATAGAAGGACAATATGGAAAGCTCTAGGTGCTATGAATTGATTCAGTAGTTGCAGCAATGGGGCTCAGAGATAAGAACAATAGTGAGAATGGCACAGGGCTGGACAGTATTCAACTCTGCTATACAGAGGATGACTAGTCATCAGAACCAGCTTTGAGCAGCATAAGCCTCTCTCCTTAGTACCTATCTTGAGCACAGCTATGACAAATATATGTGAAGAAAATGCTACTTGTGTTTTGACTATTTTGTAGAAAATCTTTACATAGTCATTAATAGATAAGTTTTTATAGCAAAATTATTTTCTTTGCTAGATAAGTTGACATTGATTCATAATTTTTCCCCCAACCAATTCTTAGGGGGAAAATATAGCCTATTTTTAAAAATAGTTCATATTAAAAGACCTGGTGATAAGCAAATATTGTGTAGAATAATTTCTATTTGATAGATATTCTTTTTCCCCTTCATAAGTAACATGTTCTGTGAGATTACAACTAACGTAATTTAAATATTCTGTGTGTGCTTAATGCACAGTTATATAAATAAACAATCGAATTAATTAATATATGTAATAAACTATGTCACACTTCAAGGTTTTAAAAGCTATTTATTACCATGGTTCTCTATTTTAGATTAAGTTGGTCTTGTAAACACGTTGATTTTCATGTTTGTGTGCTGGATCTAGCTCAAGACATCTTGTCAAAAATAATTGGACACATCTCTCCCTATGTTTTCATTCAGTGACATCTCATTGGTATCTTGAAATCAGACATGTTGAGAAAATTTACATAGCAGAAATTGTTACACATGAAATTTTGTATTCTTTACCCTCAAGGAAATAAAGGGCTAGAAAAAAATCCAGAATGCCAGTCATATTTGAAGTTCCTATCAATCAATTAGTATTAGAGTTGTGCCTAACAGAAATTGAAGATTTATAAAAGTTTTACTCCATCCACATCATTATGGTTAACTCTGCTTTGAGATGACAGCTGTTTTTCAGTCATATTAAGAATGGCCTCGAATCTGAAGGGCTCATGTTCTAGCACTATATCTGACAATGTTCCAGTGCTCTTCAAAGCCCCAAGGGTCTCATTGCTAATTCCTCAGAAGAGGATTGTGTATTATTTCCCTCACAATCTTCTAGAATATAACCTGGATTTACCACAGAATTTAAAATCATGAATTGTGTGCACTAGGGTTTCATTTTCTCAACATATTTATTCAATCTGTTGACTGAGGAAATACCAGAGAAGGCAGACAGTGTGAGGACCAGTGTCTTTGCATGAGGGATGCCACCTGAGTTATAAGGATGACAGAACCTGGGTTGCTGAAAGTAAAGGACTTGAAGAACTTGTGAATCAAGATTAAAGATTGTGGTCTTCTTTTTATTTTTTTGAATTATGGTCTTCTTTATGGATTGTGATGCAATGTCAAGGAACCCAAATTCTTCACAACTCCATCAATACATACTATCATGATAAATGAAGAAAATATTGTAGTTGTCAAGGATTTTATCTTACTCTACTTGGATTCACACTCAATGTTCATGCAAGCAATAGACCATAAATAAAACTATGCACTGAACTAGATAAATCTGCTGCAAATAAAACAACACATTTCATTCAGTAAATATACAGCAGATGATCTCTTTAGAGTAGTAGTGACACTTTGAGGATTAAAGTGACCAGATTCAAAACATGATATTTTCAATTGCCTCATAGGCATGTGAAAGTGGGACATAAAGTAATAAAATTCAAGGAAGAATTGATGAATTTGGATTATGCTGCTGACAAAGAATATTGACAATATCATGGATTACCAAAGGAAAAAATAAATACATCCTGTGAAAAGTACAGTCAGATCATCTGCTCCTTGGAAGTGAATTTGACAAGACTTGGTCTTAGGTACTTTTGTTTGATATGTTTTCAGGAGAGACCACACTTGGGGGGACGGTGCAGGGACGAGAACTTGATATTTGGTGAAATAGATGGGCTGGGCAGTGAAAAAGAAGAAGCACCTCAAGGAGAAGGATTGACACAGTTGTTACCACAATGTGCACCAGTCTAACAATTGTAAGGATGAGACAGGCCTGAGTAGAGCTTTGTTCTCTTTTACATAGGATCAGCATAAGTTGTAATTGACTCAGTGGCTTCTAATAACAAAAACATTCATTTTTAGTAGAAGTACAATCTATGCATAGAATGTGCTATATCCTGGGTCATACTTCAGTCCTTGGTGAACTGGTCACTCCACTAATTCTTGCATTTAAAATAAATAGGTTTAACATCAGTTTATGCATATTCTTTTCTAAAGTAAAAATATGGAAAATGTAAATTATAGCTAACCAGATATAATTGGAATGATATTGAGGATTCATGTTGCACCATTACAAATAGAATGTTTTATTTTTATATTGATAAGTGGCAATCAGGTCACTCACCTCTCAGACAGTTCTTGTGCTCTCTTTATAGAATCAATCTGACACCATAAAGTTCTTGACTATAGAGTGGGGGAGGGAAGGGAAATTGAGGAGCAGATACCAATGGCTCAAGTAGAAAGAAAATGTATTGAGAATGATGATAATAACAAATGTACAAATGTGCTCGACACAATGGATGGATGGATGCATTGTGATAAGAGTTGTACCAGTCCTCAGTAAAATGATTTTTTAAAAGATAAGTGTGTAATAAATATGATATATCCAAACAAAAATTATATTTCCAACATAAAAACTATTAATATTCCTTATTCAGGAATATTTTATTCTAATTGTGTACAATTTAGCAATTGATAATGATAGATGTAGTAATTTTTTCCATAAGGCAAAGTTGAACTTATTATTTCATCCAACAAAATAACTGACAGTATTTAACTGCACAAGGCCAGATAAAAAATAAAATAGTACTAAACTGCTTTATATGATCAGTTCTTATAATGACTCGATTTCTGAGACAAAAGTAAACAACAAAACCAAAGCAACAGCCATCACATTGATTCTAACTGAAAGAACCCCATGTGATTCAAAATAGAGCTACAATTTTATAGAACTTTCAATGACTATGAGCTGCTTAAAGCATATAAAAAATCTCTGAACCCAGTATTTATTCAGCAGAGAACAGAAGGATCATACCTCAAAATAAAGACACAAAACTAGCATTTAGATTACAACTACATTGTCCCCACTCCAAACTTAGCAACAAATTTGAGCTTCTAAAGATTAGGTCACTGTAAGAATTCATTCTTCTTGCCAGTTGTTAATAGAGCTGACTCCTAACTCATGCAAAACCAAGATAAAGCAGGAAAATAATTTCTGGGACAACACCATTCTTGTAACTGGTTATAGCACATATAATTGTGCATCATTCAGTTTTTAATGACTAACTTTTGGAAGTGGATTGCCAGCATTTTTTTAATGAATCATTTTATTGGGGCTCATATAACTCCCAACACAATCCATACAAATATCAATTGTATGCAGGCCACTTTTACACACTTATTGCCATCATCACTCTCAAAACATCCTCCCTCCCTCCAGACACCCAGTATCAGCTCCCTATGTTACCCTTCGTCCCTCCCTTCCCCTTGAATCCTTAGTAATTTATACACTGTTATTTTTTTCATCCTGTACACTGTCCAATGTGTCCCAACACTCACTTCCCTGTTGTCCATGTCCCAGAGAGGAAGTTACGTGTAGATCCTTGAAGTTGGTTCTCCCTTTCTATTCTTCCATCCCTCCACCTTGCTGTTATTACCACTCCTATTACTAGTCTTGAGGGATCATTTATCCTAAATTTCCCATGTTTCCAACTTCACTGTACATCTCCTGGTCTAGCTGGATTTATGTGGTAGAATTGGGGTCATGATAGTGGGTGGGAGGCAGCATTTGGGAACTAGAGGAAGGTAGCATATTTCATTGCTACTACCCTGTATCTTAACTGGTCATCTCCTCCTTATAACCCCTCTGCAAGAGGATGTCACCTCACCTATTGATGGGATTTGGGTCCCCAATCTGTACCCCCCTCATTAATAATAATATAATTTTAGCTCATTGATACCTGATACCAGATCCCTTCACCACCTCATGATCACACAGGCTGGTGTGCTTCTTCCATGTGGGCTTTATTGCTTCTGAGCTGATTAGCTGCTTGCTTACTCAAGCCTTTAAGACCCCAGAGGCTATATCTTTTGGTAGCCCGGCACTATCAGCTTTCTTCACCACATTAGTTTATGCACACATTTTTCAACATCATAGCAAACAGAGGCATCTACTGACTAATGGGTGGTGTCTGCACCTAAGGTAATGGCTAAGGAAAATCTTGGCCTTAAATATAAAAGGGGAGTCCATGAGTATTTCAAAAAATTATTTAGCTACTAACCAAGAAGTTGGCAGTTTGACCTTACCCTGGAATATCATGAAGAAAGGACTGTTAATCTGCTTACAAAAGGTGTCAAACATAAAATTCCAACAAATCACAATTGTATTTTACAGCACATGAAATAGCAATGATTTGGAATTAACAATGACAACTGTTTGTACTTATAATTTTTTTCTAAGTAGAAAATAACACAAAACAAATTCTGTAATACTTGGAAACTTGGTAATTGGTACATTTGAAATAAAATTTAATATGATACCCCTTTAACTCAAATTGTTGATAATATTTGTTTGGTGTACAAAACACATCTTGGAATCATTTTCTCAATTAAATAAAAGCCATTCTAAGGATTGAATTTTCCAAAGTAACTTTGAGAAGATAAAACTGTCTAGTATATGTTTGCAATGAGGACATGCTGTTGTTATGTTGTTAGATACCATGGATTTGGTTGCGGCTCCAAGATTCTATGTGTAATAGAATGAAACACTGGTTGATTCTTCATCATCCTCGCAATGCTTCTTATGGTTAAGCCTAAATCAGGACTTAGAAACTCTTTTTTGGGGGGGCGGCAGTGCATCACTGCCTTCTGGTGGGAGTGAGAGGCCCAGTCTTGCTTCTGGAGAGCTGCTGCTGGATTTAAACCGCCAAGCCAGTGGGCCGCAGTCCCACACTCAATCACTACACCACAGGAGCTTAGCCCCTACAAATTCTTATTATAACCATTTCTTTTCCCTGAATGCTGTGTTCCACTCTTCTCAATCTTCAGTTTCTGAAATTGCACTCAAAATTTAAAACTAACCTTAGTATTACTCTGCCTATCTTCTCATCTGTAGTCTAAAGACAGCAGTCTCAGAAACACCAAGGAGGGAAATGAGAATCATCCTCAATGCTGATTCCTATGAGATGGAGATCAGCTATAACAACACTCTTCAGACTTCAGCCTATTTTGGATACACTCTATCTTCCCTCCTGCACTGCTTGGTTCAATAAGTTATTGCAAAACCACACAGAACTTGCAGATCCTACTCAGGATTATGAGGCTACTAAGGAAGTAACAGATCACAATTAAGGTTAGGCCTGACTTAGTAGTAATAGGGAGCGCCCGGGTGGTGCAGTGGTTATGAATTGGGCTGTGACCTGCAAGTATTGCAGTTCGAAACCACTAGCTACTCCACAGAAGATACGGTTTTCTATGCCTGTAAGCAGTGACTGTCTTAGAAACTCACAAGGGCGGTTCTACCAAGAAAATTCTCAGCTGCTGGGGCTGACTCCTGGTGGCGGTGGCGTAGTGGCTGTGCGTGGGACTGCAGCCCACTGGGATGGAAGTTCAATTCCAGCTCCACGTAGCAAAGGCTGGGCCTCCTACTCCCACCACCAGGGGGCAGTGAAGCCCAAAAAAACAAACAAACAAAAAACTCTCAGGTTCTTCCCGGCTATTGCCTCTAGTGATAGACTCAGTCCTTCTTCACTGGCCCCTTCTCCGTGCAGGTGTCTTCCTCTGAGTCTGTCACTGAGTGCCCGAGGGCAAGCTCTGGAATTCTTTTGACTCTAGGGAGAGCTGGAGGCTCCTCACTTTGAGTCTAACCCTTTCCTAATGCCTCAGCTATCTTCCTCCAATGAGCCCATTTTAGCTATCTTGCATTACTTTCCTAGACATGGTATTGCTGCTTTTGTTGCTAGGTGCCATATAAGCTATCAACTCATAGCAACCTTATGCACAACAGAATGAAAGAATGCCCGGTTCTAGGCCATCAACACCATTGTTCTTAAGCGTGAACGCATTGATGCGTCCCCAGTGTCAATCTGTCTCCTGGTGGGCCTTCCTCTCTGACACTGCCATACAATGGACAGGTGGTCAGGCTCCTAGTGCTCCAAGGTTGCAGTTCCCTTGCACTCTAGGAAGGTCTCAGCAGACATTCTCTAAGTTCAAAACAGGTGCCCTTTTCCTAGTTCTTCTTAAACTTCGTAGTGAGATCCCCTTCCATCTCTGTGGGATAGCTATTTTAATGTTCAGAGCATGTAAAGCTGATCAATCCCTTTACTAGGCAACAGCCAAGTTTGTATACGAATGGACCAATACCTGCTTACGTTTTAGACATCTTATTTGTGTGGTAACTAATCCTTTGCAAAACTGTGGGCTAGTAAATGATTTTAGCAGAACTACACATACAGGGACAGAGTAGCATGAAGAAAGATAAAATTATTCCCCAGACCATCTGCAAACAAAAACACTTATGAATGTTCTTAGACAAATTAAAATAAAAAATTGTGTGCTAAAAGATCAATATTTTAAGCAATTTATTTCAGCAAAAAGTAGTGTTTCTGAATTACATATTTTAAGAGGATTCATTTTATGAATTTGGTGTCTTAAATTTAGAGATAAAAGTTTCTACTTGACATTTAACAATTTACTTTTAAAATCTCTTACAGATATTATATACACTTATGCACACAGCACAGTACTTTTGCTATTCTTAAAAAGAGAAAAGAGGGTTATATTGCATAGTTCACAGCTAGAGTATTTAATAATTACAATAATGAGAAATAACTCTCATAAAACATAAAAAATAGCTATAGTTGCAAAACTGAATGCAGTGCATATAATAATTTGCTGGAGGAAGTGTTTTTTTTTTTCTTTTCTTTTTAATGAGTGGTACCATGCTCTGTGTGTGTGTGCAGCTGGATAAATTCATATCAGGACAGCAAAGGGATATTAAAGCTGAAGAAGTCAGGGTACAAAAATATATGAATAGTTATGCAATCTTAATAAAATCATCATACATGTAGAGCTTTTCCAAACTATTAAAATTAAGAAATCTGTAGTTTTCATCGGAGATAAATCTATTTCAAATGTGTTCTAACTGCTTTTTGCAGAAAACACAAACCTTAAAATTATTAGCTGTACTCAAACCCTTGCTTTTGCTTTTTTGTTTTTACAATGAGATGAAGCCAAACTAAATAGTTTAACAGCCCTGCATCGATCTCTGGTAAGACAATGCATGCATAGAAAAACATGTCAAACATGATTTAGAAGGATTAGAAATTATTCCCAAGAATCCATTGTTCTCAGTTGCGATTTTTTTTCTTTTCACCTTTTTCTGTCCTTAAGTTAAAGAGGGGAATAGCAATAATAAATCCATCACTGGCTACCCACAGGAAAACAGTTGTAACAGATGGCAACGTTGTACTATTCGACATGACTTATTGTAGTACTGTTTGCCTCAATTCAAAGAGACCTAAAAGCCATATATTTGCATCTTATCTTAACATCGAAGTTGTAATCAGAAGAGGTGAAATTATATTTTGTTTTTTGTAAGAATTTCCATTTGATTTAACTAATGGAAATGAAAATCATTATTGATATCATAATATTATTCCAAAAGGACTCAAACCAAAAGCATAATTCTTAGTTTAGCAAATTAAAAAGTACATTCCTTTTTCTTTTAAATAGTTGCTCTTATAAAAAGGTTGAGAACAACTTTTACATCCACAAAATGGAATGGTAATGGGAAGACATTTAGTAGCACTTTGAAAAATAATAAATATTTGTAAATACCAAGAATTCTGGATTATACAGAACAAAACTGCAGGGAAATCTGTTAGAAGGAAGAAGCTGCTGGATCAGCTGGTAATCAAGCAACACTTTGAAACTGTCTGCCTCTGACTATGGCTGGGTTGTTGTGACCTCAGTGTCTGCATTATTCATTCTGACATTCTGCAGCAAGGAAGAAAACGAACATTTTCTTTGGTAATCCCATGTACAGGTGGTTATTTGAAGCCTTGAAACAAGGAGTCAGATTTAGGAAAATAAATCCTGATAATACAAAAAAATAACACATTTTGATGTCAAAACCCCACAATGCAGAGAATTCCAGGTTGTGGAAGGAATTATTTTAGGTATATCTAAAATGTTACTTTATTGAGTAATTCTAATATGTTAAATAAGAAAAGTACAATAATGGTTTTATCCAAAGGGTTGTTCTTTAAAAGTAGATGGATTTGCACTTAAAGCACATAAAGATGCCTACTGTGTACCCAGCAACATGTTACTATATCAAATAATGAAGAAGGAGGACTACAGAAGAACTAATTCATTTGAATTATGGTCCTGATGAAGAACATTGAAAGCATTATACAATGCTTGGAGAACTAGCAAATCTGGCTAATAAAAACATAGCCAGAATGCTCCATAAAAACAAGGCTATTTGGACTTTGGACATGTTATCAGGAAAGAACAGTCTCTGAAAGAAGATAACATACTTGATAGAGGTTCAATGCAAAAAAAAAAAAAAGAAGAAAGCTTTCATAAAGATAGATTAACAAAATGGTTGGAAAATGGGCTCAAGTATATCAACTCTAAGGATAGCTTAAAGCTTGGCACTCTTTCTTCTATTACACATCATAGTATTATTAGGCAGAGTCAACACTTTGTAATCTGAATTTAACTTCCTTAGAAATAGGATGTAAGGGAATAAATGGCCAAGTTTACCTGCCTATGGATGCTCTTGTATTCTTTTCCAGGATTCTTACTTAGTTACATTTGGGTTGCCAAAAATGAGGAAGATTTTTTACTGGATCCCTTACATACCTGCTTCATCTAGTATATGCCATACTTGACACTAACTTGCTATATGAGCATCTCCAATTACATTCAAGGTTCAAAATCTTTATTCTGAGAGAGTCCTATTTCCCTCTTTCTCTCTTACTATTATTACCAGAATTTTTTTTCATTAAATGCCTGGGTAGCAAATTCATTTTCCACTCACATATTACCCAAAGGTTGGTAGCCCGAATGCTACCATCAACATTGAAGAAAACTCATTCAAACTCCACTTCTTTCAGGAGCCCTGGGAGCGAAGTGGATGATTCATTGGCCTGTTAACAGCAAACTTCGCTTCCATCTGATTCATCCCAACTCATAGTGACCCCATAGGATAGAGTAGAATTGTCTCTGTGCTCTTCTAGGAATGTAACTCTTTATTAGAATAAAGCTTTGTCTTTCTCCCATGGCTTTACTGATAATCTTGAAGTCAGTACCCAGTATGTAACAAGTAAACCACAAAAGATCTGCTAATTTGCTCCCATATATTAATTGCAATCAAGGAAATAATTCGATCCTGTAAGACATGCAATCACCAGAAGTAGAATCAAATTTATGCTAGTTGGTCGCGATTTTTGGTTTTCCATGGCAAAAATATCATGCACTAACCAAATTTAATATATATGTGTGTATATAATTAATGTGTATACAATGTATATATAATATATATAATTTTGATATATATGTATGTGCTACTGTCTTACAAGTAGTAGAACAACAAATGAGACATGTCTTTATTTTTTAAAATGCTAGTAAACCTCCAGTGTGAATATTTTGAAGAGTTCTATTGCTTTAACTTAAAGTCATTTTTTCAATTTAATTTTGAGAAAAAAAACCTTATTAAACTTGTAAGTAGTTATAGAAGTAGGTATTTTAATAGTCCACCCAGTTCATGCCCTTATTAGGGCACACTCATTTTTAGTGAAATTTCTCCCCACAGATCATAATTTCTAAGCAGTCCCACAACTTACTACCACCAATAATTAAATTAGAATGATGAAGCACTGCCAATATATCATTCTTTTATATAGCAGGAACCATATACAACCTACTGCACAAAAATTAAGCCAATCAGAATACTTTCTTGAATATTTAGTTTTAGGGGATATTTCAATATTGTAATAATTGGTGTTAATTCTAAAAGAATCCATTCATAGGAAGGGAAATTGCTGGATGAGCCAGAAAGACAATCCATGCTTCCAAAATAGAGCATTGCCAGTTTTTTGACAGTTTTAGATGTCTAGTCAGCATCATGTCTCTTTTCAGTAAACATTAATTTCTCTTGAGGTGACTTGAATTCTGCTCAGTTCATAACATTTACATAAGCATGACTAACACTGTGTCAGAGCTTCAAATTTACATAAGCCTGACTAAAATAATATTTTGAGAGAATTCTGCAAGGGCAAATCAGATGATTCCAATTTCTCCTCCATCCCATTTTATCGTCAAGATTCTAGTGAAGACACATTTAGAATCAGTCAATTTTAATTTGATAAACAAGTCATTGAGAATTTAGCAGCTTTGCCTTCAATGGAGAAATTACAAAAATCAGAAGCTGTGACAAGGACATTTAAGGGTCAATGGATGCTCAATAGATTACTTTATAGAGAAGCAATGCAGAATGATTTATGCAATTGGAAAATTAATAGCCTGTCAGTGGTTCAGTAGTTTCCCTTCCAGCAATCTTTGAACCTAGACATGAGTTGATTGGGTGAAACTTTGATAAGAGCCCAGTCCAGTCACTTAGTTTATCAGATGAGTGAGTAAAAAGGTATTTCTGCAAAAGCCTAGGCATTCCCTCCCTCCATAAAATCACAATGTTAATCTATATTTTCTAAACTTATCTCCCATTTGCAGGTATACATTTCCAAAGGCACTGTTTCAATCTCTCTAACTCTTCGCTGAAGAATTCTGCGCACTTCAAAGTACACCGTCTTAAAACAATAGTTTGGGTTTCCTTGAAGGTTTCAAATCAATGTTCCTTTTATGTGTTCTTTAAATTTGGGGAACAAAGAGGTCTGCGATGGAAGCTTTGGGATACTAAATGTGTGGGATACAATTTTCCAATGAAATCCTTGAGGAACAAACCTTGCTACTTTCAAAATATAAGTGGGCTTCATTGTTTTGACGGGGAAAAATTCTTGATACAAATGTTCTTTTTCTCATTAAAATAGTTTTCAATTTTCTTAATATTTCCTCAAATAAGCTTCCATGGTCACCTTTAATTTAGTTTATCTAAATTACCTCATTAGGATCTCAACAGTTCCTTTATCTTGTGAACTGATCTCGGTTTAGGATTCAGCTGGCAAAAAAAAAAAAAATCTCTCAGAAGCCAATGTTTTGACTGACCCTTTTTCACTGGATCATTTGGTAAATCAAGACACTTTCCTGGTGAAAATTCATCCTATGGAAACATCTTCATTAGCTTAACTCTTGCGTAAAACACTAGAGGAAAGTAAGCTATTTGTGATAACTTATTTTTGTGACACTTTTAGTACCATTAAGAAAATGCATGCCGATGTTCTCTTAAAATTTTAGATGTCAAATCATGCAAGACTTCAATTTCAGTAGCATTAGCATCAATGGTGATTGCAGATTCTCCTTTCACCAGTTTGTGAACTTACCTGAGCTCATTTTTGAGGTCTTTCCAACCTTCATTAAATGTTGCCTAAACATTTGTATTATGTGTGAAATGATACCCATAAACGGTTTTCAAATATCAATGATTGGAGAAAATGTCTGCTAGAGATTTTGAGTTTTCTTAAAATTTTAGTATTATCCTTGACCTCTAGCACACTTTTAAGGGTA
>PVJH01027314.1:0-28837 GCA_004026705.1 Nesogale talazaci | reverse complement strand
GGGGTCAGCCCCTATTTTCCTGTTTTTAATGAATCACTTTATTCTTCTTCTAAGACAGATTTGTTTGTTCATTTGTTGCTCATCAGACAATACATGGGAAACTGTATCATGCTTGATAAAGTCAGTGACAGTGAAAAGGAGGAAGACTCTATACAAAATGGACTATCTACAAGCTGATACAGTGGCTGCAACCATGATGCCAGTCATAAGAACAGTGAAAATCGGGATAGGGGAATGCTTTCTACTGCTATACATCAGGATGCTGTGAGTTATAACTGGTTGGATAACACTTATCAATGAAAATATAGTTTAGTACTATAAAAGGTCTTACACATGTCTTACATAAATATATTGAAAAGCATTATTAATATTTTTAATAAAAAAGAAAGTAAACCTGAGACTGCAAAACGAATTTAGCAGCAAGGATGATTTTGGATGAAATAATTTTGAACTTAAACAAGGAAATGTGGTTTCCTTTTGGGGGATGTATTTGTAGCAAACTGAATAAATGATACAGATGTTGGTAGAACCTGCAGAATAAACTTCAGAAAATCTCTAGTGGTGACTAAAGGCCCGAGTAAAGAACTATTTGAATGATTGTTCGTCACTACAAGTGTTATTTGCTGAATGATATATCCACTATATTTAGGGATTTATAAAGAACATATAACCATTTTCAAATGTTTTCTCAATTATATATTTCCCACCTGTGATGGTGATTGTGTAAGGGCCCATCCTTTCTGTTTCCATGTGATATTTTTGAGTATGGTTTCTGATATAGGTAATTTGTTTTCCTTTGGGGTTGTGGCCCACCGAGTGCACACAGGGAAAGCAGATACTATCCCTCATCCTAGTGAGGCTGGCTCTATATTGGTGAACAGAATGCAAGAATGCACATTCAACGCAGAGTGATACTCAAGAGATTTTTTTGTGTTTTATCATTTTTATGTGAGCTGTCATGCCAGTAGCATCAAAAATATACAGAAAGGGCACGTAAGCATTACCTTACTAATTAGCTCAGTTCTATGCACTTCAGAATGGGTCACGTTTACTAGAAGGAGGAATGAGAGTTTACGCCTTGGGAGGGTCTAAGCATTTTCTCTCTTCCCACTACAGGGTATGGAGACCACCTCCTGTCATCTGTGGTGTGCATTCAATCACCAATCCATCTTATCCTCAGCTTTGGCGTCAAAATCCACTTACTTGGAACAACTCACTCACCTTTCCTTCAGGTGTCCAGAAACAGTCTCAATTCATTTCTTTTATTTTAAGTTATATATGTTTATTTATTTATTTAAATAATTTTATTGGGGGCTCTTACAACTCTTATAACACTCCATACATCTACTGCATCAAGCTTATTTGTACACATGTTACTATCGACATTTCCAAAACATTTTCTTTCTACTTGTGTCCTTGATGTGGACTCTTCTCTTTCCCCATCTCTCACCCACTCTCCTATCCTTGTGAAGCCTTCAGCAATTATATTTTGTTAATATCATTTCATACCTTAGACTGTCCTTTTTACTTCCTTTGGCCACTTATCCAGGGGGAAAGACACACTTTGTTCAATATAAATTTATTAAAGCAGCTCATAAGGGATGCATGTGAAACTGAGAAAATTGCACCTTTTGGTCACAAAAGAAAACATTAGTATGCCGTTACAAAGTCTGAATGAACATAGCCACTCAGGGAGGCTCATGTGTGTGTGTGAATTAGAGAAGTGTGAATTAAGGAAACTAATTGGTATTTCAATTACCAACTGCTGCTCTAGCAGAAACACCACTAATGGCAGAGATACATTCTAGTGGGGTCTCTCATTTTCTCTGTATAACTTAAAGCTATTCTTCTTTCAAGATATCTTCTTTTTTCTATACATACATTTTAAAAATGTAATACAATTTTATACAAGCTATAGAATGTGCTGCTTACTATTTTTATCATTTTATTTTCATGTATTGTGAAAAACCTGTCATTGTGCTAAAGAATATTTGTATTCACTCCTAATTTTGTTTTTCCTTATACAATTTACCAAATAAGCATTGAATGGCCACATTTGAGCCATCTGAGATGAACAGTGTTATTTAAATAAGGTTCTTTCTAGTTCCCCAATTTTCTATATTTTAATGGGAAAAAAGAGGGCCATTAAATGCATTACAAATGTGTCTTTGTGATTGAACAGTATAAAAATATAATGGATCAAAATTACTCTCTATGGAGGGAGAGGCCCTTTACTAAGACTCAATGTGTGACCTTTAGAATCCAGTTCAGTGTTTTGTGTCTCAGTAACCTTTGTTGCTATTGGTCTTAGGAGAACAAGGCACAGAGGTTTTTAATAATGTGGCAACACTGAGTTTTTAGGTAAGTAGAACAAATTGGTTTCTACATTTCCTCTATGCACACTTTAGTTGAAAATTAGAGCAAGAATTAGCCTCTACAAGATAGACTGACACAGGCTTGGAACAATGGGTCCAAACAGGACAGCATTTGTGAAAATGGCACAAGTTTGTGCAGTGTTTTCCCCCCTGTGATACCTGTGGTCATTATTGATCAGAATTCACCAAACAGCTTCTAATTACAATAACATTCTTCCAGTCCAGAAGATGGAGACAGAGCTACTGATGCCACTGGTAAGGTTACTTATGAAATATGAGCTAGTCTAGGTGGAAAATAAATCTTAGTCTAGGACTGATGACATTTAGAAAACTTTTCCCATCCCTACACTTACCTGCTACGTGGGAAAAGAACAATTTCTTCCTTCTAAAGTGATCATAGCAGTTAGCAACTGGAATTCAAAGGTTACATATAGATCGTTAGAAGGAGCAGAAATGCCCATTTGAAAATTAAGTGTTGCCCCATCATTTACATCAGACTAGATGCATAGAAAAGCAATCTGGATGCATAGTGGTTATGTACTAAGATTGCTAAAGGAAATTAGTCAGTAGCCCCAACCCACTTGGCAGGAGAAAGATGTGGCAGCATACTTTTATAAATATTTCAATCTTGAAAACTCTCTAAGAAATGTGGACTCATATGATAGGCTCACAAGAACTGGAATCAATTAGCTAATGAGATTTTGTTATATTAAATTTTGTTTGAATAAGCAGATGCCTTTATTTGCAAGAAAGACAATTTGTGAGAATATTATGGATTCTTGTGGATGGATTAGAATTTTTTTTGTTTTTTTTTGGGGGGTGTGCATCTCTGCTCTCCGGAGTAGGAGGCCCAGCCCCACTGCTGGAATTGAACCTCTGTCCCAGTGGGCCGCAGTCCCGTGCACAACCCTGGATGGATTAGAATTACTTCTATTTTTTCCCTAAATCCCTCAAGAACAGGGTAACAAACACTTATCCTTGTTAAAGTCTAATGGGAAAAATAGAGCATTGCAAAAACCACATGTATTTAAAGACTTCACTCAAGAAAAGAGGAAACTAAGATACTATCCCTGCTTGAAAATCTGCCTATTTGTTCCAAGAAAAAACAAAGAAAAAGGATGAATGAAATTGTGATTTTAATACAACCCATAGAACAGCTTTTTAAGTAAAGGTTAGTTTTTGAAAGAATTGATATTGATTCATAGTACCAGGACCCTATCCTGGAGAGCTGCCCACTGAACAAAGCACTCTCAATTGTGTTGGTTCTATATAGACAGCTACTAGTTCAAGATCCTGAGGTGGAATAAAACCCTCCATATGAGGAAACTGTAGCTTAGAGACCCTAACAAAAGATTCAGAGAAGCCAACTATGCATACTACGGGAGACTGAATGTGTAGATGTAGGCTGCAGAGAGGACATATTGTGATGGGTAGCTTCGTTATGCCAACATGCCCAAAGAATATGGGGAGGTTTGATATGAAGACATGGCCCATGAACACTTGAGATTGGTTGACGAGCAGAGATATAAATGGCTTGGCAAGCCCCACCTTGCTCTCTTGCTCTTGATTCTTTGGACCAGTCAGCTATCTTTTTTTGTCCAGTGCCTCCATCTGCAAGCTACACTGACCATGGAACCTAATCCATGCACTGTCTCGCTGTGAGTGGAAGTTCCTTCAAGCTCTGCTTGGCAACACTTCTAGAATATGCATCTCTTGAGCTGGGGGGCAGTTGGACTCTGTCATCTGGCTGACAGTTGATGACTTGCTTTGCTGTTTGCTGCTTGTGGCTGGATAGCCTGGGTTGCTGTACAAAGGACTGCTCTGCAGAAAGCATTGCTCAGCAGCCCTCAAGACTTGAAGGATTGCCACTCTACTAACTGTCTCACGGAAGTGAGCTACACTGAGCCATTTGTACTGCTTTATAGATTAGTTAACTGTTTATTTCTTATGTTAGATATCTTTCCACAATATCAGTCAACTTGTATCAAAGAAGCAATATATATCATTAAACACTGTTCTGTAATCAAAGAGATGTTTGCTGTGTACAAACATTCCTGTCCTTAACCACTCAGAAACAAAATAAAGCATCTGAAAAAAGAAGCATGACTACTATTTTATTCTTTGGATAGGAGATGAGGTGTTTTTAAGAGATTGTAATAAATTCCACTAGCTAAACATGACAAAAATAACTAGTCTAAATTAATATGTTGTAGAAAATAAGTTATGGGTTTAAATAGGATTCAATGTATAGTTGAAATGAAGTAATGAAAAAATTATCAATTTTTGTTCATGTAAATTTGAACCATTTCAATAAATCAACCCACTGATGCTATGAACAGAGCAGGTTTGAAAATTATGAACAACTGCAACAGACCAGGGTCTTTCTGATGAAAGAGTTAGAGCCTCACAATGTGTAGTGAAAATGATTCACTAACTCAATAGAGAAATTGCTAAAAGACCTAGACTCACATATTCTTGAATCCTAATTATCTCACTGCAACTGAGGCAGTCCTGACTCATAATAACCCCATCCCAAAGAACAGAACTGCCTCTAAAAGTCTCCAAGACTGACAATCTTTATGGGTGCATAAGCCCTCATCATTCAGACATTGGTGGGTTTAAACACTGCTTATTCTTTGGGTTGATGGGTAATCCAGCCAAATGGGTAATCCCTCAGGATTCTTATGAGTCAGAAATGACTCAAGGGTGGTGAGTTTATGTTTTGGTTTTATCCTAGTCGTGTTTATACATATGTGTCTCTGTGTGGAAATAAGGCAATGGATTAAAATGGGAATGCCAGTTAACTGCAAGTTTTTTTAATTTGGCTGGCTCCAGAGATAGAGAGAAAAGAGCCCTGAACTAGTAGTCATAAGGTCTGAAGTTTGAAACTACTCGCAGTTCTGTAGGATAAAGATGAGACTTTCTACTCCCTTGGAGTTACCATCTCAGGAACCCACAAGGCTGGTTCTGCCTTGTCATGTAGGGTTGCTCTTAGCAGGCATCAAATCGATGTCAGTGAAAGGGAGGAGAGAATGCTTTGTAAGATATTTTTGCAAACACAGCGTGCACCACAAAAGGCACATTGCCATTGAGTTTGATACCAACTCATTCTCACTCTATGTGGGTTTTTGCGACTGTAAACTTTATGGAAACAGACTTCCTCATCTCTGTCACATGAAGCCACTGGTAGGTTTCCCTGATAAACCTGGCTATTAGGAGCCCAGCATCTAACCCACAATGCACCAGAGCTTTGTAAAGTTGGGTGCATATTTTCAAAATTATAGTTGGCTCAGTATCCTATGTATTCCTTTATAAATTCCATTTAGACTACTTATTTACATAAGCATCACTCTTAGAGTATGAGATTTAAGCATGATTTTCAAGCAGTCCTTATTTGGATTGGAAGTGAAAATGTTGAAGATAATTAACTGTCCTGGGCATAAAAATTAAGAACCTCCCTCCTCACCCCCCACCCCCCACACACACCAATCCCTGCAGAATTACACTTTTATATAACTTTGGATGGAGTGCAGTGGCATACCAGGCTGATCTCTGCAGTTGTCAATTCTACAGTCATTCGCAGGGTCCAAGGACATCGTAAGGATCTAGAACACTGTTAAAAACAAAGCAAACCAACTCCGTTCCATTGAGTCGATTCCAATTCCTGGGGACCTTACCTGAGCCAGAGTTGCACTGTGAAGCATGAGGTTTGTTTATTCAAGTTTATTTTCGTGTATCTTTATTTAATTTTCTTTAAATGCTTTTTATTGTGATTTAACTGGAGGTTAGCAGAGCAGCTTGTCACTTGCACATTCAACAAAGGATACAATTTACTTCAGTGCATCTTTTGCCGTCCCCTCAATATACCATCCTCTTCCCAAGTTTTTCTCTTTTTCCTGTTTCCATTCCTTAATTTCCCTAATCTTCTGTCCTTGAATTAATAATGCCTGTTTGGTCAGAAGGGTTTGACTAATCTATCCCAGAGGTAAATACAGCTACATCTCTGAAAGCTGATTCAGATCACTGCCTCAGGAGTCTGGTATCTCGTGATTTGGGGTTCTGTCCCATATTTTCTCTCACTTCATCCAAGACCTCAAAATGTGATTCTTTGCAGAGCAGTTGGTAGAGGTAGATTTTGATTGGATGGTTTTTTGAAAGATGTCAAGGCCTTTCTCTTGAGATATCTCTAAGTATGCTCAAATCCTCTATCTTCTTACTAAATTCAATAGTATTTACAAAAATTCTGTCATGCCAGGTATAGATAAAATACATAACTCCTTATTTGATCATAAATAGCAAAGACTCACTAGGTGTGGTAGCTTAGACTATCACTGCTTACCATTTTTACTTCCACAGATAGTTATTTCTATAAATATTTAAATTGAACAGTTCAGTAAAAGGTAAACCACATAGTGTCTATGCTAGAACTGAGATTAAACTATATTTTTGGATGCTGTTTGAGCTTAAACTGTATCTAGGATCCTTGACTCAACACGTGTTAACCTAAGAAATATATTTCAAATGATGGCCTATGCCATTTGTTATATGTAGAGCTAATGATGTCATTTTATTTGCATATTTATTAAAAAGTAAGGAAATTGTGTACCTTCTCCAAAAGGATTAGGTTCTGAAAAACATGACTGAAATTAGCACACACACACACACGTATATAAATGCTTGTGGCTGATAGATTTACTGAGCAAAGGACTTTAAGGAAAGTACACCCTTGTCAATCAGTAAAAGTTCTACTTTTGGAAGAGCGACATTTCTAGGCCTAGGTTTTTGATAAACCTCAGTAAACTAAAAAAAATAAATAAAGGCTATTTTGTCATTCTTAAATATAAAAATTACAAAACACTATCTGTATAGAATATTGATACTTGAGGTTTGCATAGTTATACTCAAGTATTCGCAATAATGGCATGATTTCAGCAAGATTTCCCCAAAAGTAATGTGCAGCTTAAAAATCAAACTCCGAGACTTCAGACTAAAGTAATAACCCTGTTGTGATTTGAAGACACAAAACGCATTTCCTTCTTTTTCAGTGCTCTTGAGTGGATTTTGGCTAGCAGCACCACGGTGTACCTCAGAAGAAAGCATTCCCCTTCCGGGCTCTCCTAACAGTCTTTTCTGTGCTGGATCCCACAGTTGCAGCCACTATGCCACTCTTCTCTCACGATGCTCCTCCACTTATCTTCTCAGGACTGATCTTACGTCCAAATTATGTGATAGAGTTGTCTATTTTCCCTCACATTTATATCATAGAAGAAACTCAATTATTATTCATTGAATAGAGAAGAAATTTTTTGCTAAATATGCATATTTTGTAAAATTTTCCTGTGAGTTTTCTCTGTGGATGAGCAAGTGTAGGAAAATTCTAGCATTTTATGCGACTGTTCATAATTTTCACAGTGTAAGATATTGTAATAATTCTATTTTGTTTACTATGTGAACTCATTGGAAGACTCAGAGTTAATGATCTTCAGACACACACACACACACACAAGCTGGGAGGCTTTGTTTGTATATTTTGTTAAATGGGTAGCCCTGTGGGTCCTTGCAATCTGTTTTTGCTTACTTTGGACTAATTTTTTCTTCACATGTGGAAAACTCTTTATCATACATTGATCTAAAGGGGGTCATTGAGTTCTCCGTCAGTATCCTTTGTATAATTTTTAATAAGCACACATTTAACTGAATCCCTGAAGAGCCATTTTTTGCTATCAATGGTCTTCATATTGATGGCCCCACATAATAATTCAAGTGCTGAATTTATTCCACTGCTAAATGAAGTGATTTTCCCCCCAAAGAATTCTTTTCACAACTGTCAAACAGTGAGAGAGCTTGCTGAGCAAGTGGCAGGAAAACTTTAAGAAATAATGATATATAACACTTCAGTTGATATTTTCTATTTCTAATATTCTTTTCTTTCTTATTCCTTCTGGACTGTGACTCAGTACAGACAATAATTTCTAATCTTAAGTTTCTGCTTCAACCCTTATCTTCTCTTGCAGGAGACATGTTAACCAAATATAAACATAGGGACTTGAGGCACTGAGATAGGAAGGGAGACTAACTCTTTTACATTAGAATGATGTACACATAAATATTTTAGTAATTTTTGGGAAGGGGGGGCATCACTCTCTCTGGTGGTCTTGGGCCCTACCCAGTGCTGCTCTGAGAACAACCACTGGATTTGTACCACTGGAATAAGGCCGCGCGCCGTAGTCCCGCACTCAATAACTTACACCACTGGGGCTCAGTTCCATAAATGTTTTAAACATAGCATTTTAAGGTTTCATATATATCATATGTTATTTTTAGCATTTGTAGTTTTATCCATATTTATATACTACTAAATTTTTATGAGAAGACAATCACTTTTCAATTACCTGCTATTTCATGGAATGATTTTTTTTTATTATTTTATAGTGAATTATGGGGGTTTTACCTGTATCTTTCAAATGAATGGGTCTTTGTTAAAAACTTAAAATGTCTCCCCTCCAAATGAAGAAATTTGGAATGTTTCATTCATTCATTTGTTCCTTACTCATTAATCCGTGCATTTATTGAACATGTGGTTTTGAATCAGGATATCTTGCATATTGGGGAATTTCAGGTGGACTGATGCCACATTTCCTTTCAAAACTACAGAGGCTAATGATAAATTGTAGGAGCATAAGCAATTACTTTACATTGTGATCAGTAGTACAATGAATTTGAACAGTTAATTTTATAGGATTGATAGTTCTTTGCCTAGAGTAGCTGGAAAATGATCTAAGACTGATTATATGATATGTTAATTATAACTCAATAAAACTATCAAACAAAAATCTCAAAGTAGAAGAGTTTATGGGCAGCCAAAAATTTTAAAACTATTGAATAAATAGTTTTCTCATCAAATGGTAGTAACAAAACTGGGTTTACATCTGAAGAATAATGAGATAGAACCTCTACCCTATTCCATGTACAAAGTCAAATTAAGATGGATCTAAGACAAAAATGTAAATCCGAGAACAATAAAGATCATCTATGTGAACAGAGGGACTTAAAGTCCCCATTACATAATATAAGCATACTATTGAATATAATGAAGAGTTCATGAGAAATAGTTGACAAGGAAGAACCTACAAAAATGAGACATTTACATGCTTCAAAAGCTTTCTTGAAGATAGAACTCTTGTTGTCATCTTTAAGTGCCATTGAGTTGGCTCCACTTCACAATGATCATGTGGCCAATATAAGGAGACATTGCACAGTCCTGTGACAGCTCAAAATTGTTCCTGTGTCTGAGTGTATAGATGCAATCTATCACTGTAAAGCAGTCTTCTCCTGCTTCAATGACCCTGCACGTAACCAAGAAGCATGTCCTTAGCCAGGCACTGGTCTTTCCTGACAATATATCTTAAAGTATGAAGGATGAAGTCTTGCCATCCTTACCTCTAAGAAGCACTCTAGCCTTGCTTCTTCCAACACATTCTTACAAGGAACAGAATCCCGACTGGAGAATTAAATGCTGCTCCTTCATTTAAACCAGACTAGATGAGGAGAAAAGAGGCATGGTTGCATAGTAGTGAAGCACTAAGATTTGTCCTTCAGCAATCCTTGTTATACTCAGTATTTCCTTTCAGCACCACAATTCAAATGCAAAGAGAACCCATAGGATGGAGAAAATGTTCTTGGCAGAGATCCAATGAAGGGCTAGTCTATAAAATCTATGGGACACCACAGTAGTTCACTAAGAAAAAAAATGAATCATACAATTCCAGTATGGGCAAAGGAGATTAGTAGAAGTTTCACCAAGAAAGAACCTAAAAGACCAACAAACAGATGGAGAAATGCTGACGATCACTAGCCATCCAGGAGATGCATATCACAACAAAGAGGAACTGCTGTGTTACACTGACAATATCAACCAAGTTCAAAAAGCAGAAAATTAGTCATGTTAGAGAGGTTCAGAAAAATTGGAAAGATCACTCAGTATTAATGTAACTGTAAACATGGACCTTCTCTGTGAAAATTAATATGGTGCTACTTCAAACAACTGAGAATAGAAATTAGATACTAACCATCAATTCCTCATTGTGAATATATAGAACTTATACATAGATTAAGAGGCAGTTGTTTGAACAGAAAATGGGAATACTAGATGGTTGACAATGAGGAAAGTGTGTGATAGGATTGTAACCTCTCACCATACTCATTCAATCTGTATTATGAGCAAATAGTCAGAAAATATGGGTTATATGGAGAAGGATATGGCATCAGGATTGGAGGAAAACTTATTAAAAGCCTTCATTATGCAGATGACACAACCATGCATCCTGAAGGTGAGGGGAACTTGCAGCACTGGTTGATGAAGATCAAGGATTATAGTCATAAGTATAGATTACAACTCAATGTAGAGAAACCACATCCTCAAAACTGGACCAATAGATAGCATCATGATAAATAGAGCAAATGTTGCAGCTTTTGAAGATTTTGTATTTCTTTGCTCCACAAGCAATGTTCCTGGAAGCAGTAGTCAGCGGCTCAAAAATGAGTTACATTAAGGAAATCTGCACAAGACCTCTTCAGCGTATTGGGAATTAATGTTACTTTGTTGACTAAGGTTGGCCTGACCATGGTATGTTCAAGTACTTCATATACAAATGAAAGTTGGACATATTGAATAACAAACGCTAAGGAAGAATACATGCATTCCAATAGTGGTGCTTGTGGGCGATCGAATGTTTCATAACCTGCTAAAAGAACAAATCAATATGTCTTAGAAGTGTGATGAGAGTACACCTTAGAGACAAAGATAGTGAGACTTCATGTTACACTTTGGCCATGTTGTCAGTGAATACTAGTTCTTAGGGAAGGACATCCTATTTGATAGAGGGGCAGCAAAAAAGAGTAAGGCCCTCCATTAGAGAAATTGACAACATGGCTGCAATTCAATGGGTCCAGCACAGGGCCAAGAGTGAGAATAGTACAGAACTGGGCAGTGATTTGGTCACCATTGGTCGGATCTGACTTAATGACATCTACCAACAAAAGCAATCCTCTGCTGGGTATATGTCCTATGGAAGGTAAAAATCATAGCACAAACTAATGTAAGTACATACATCCTCACCATATGGATGGAAACAATGGGATGGAAAATATGGAAACAACCTAAAGTCCCATCAGTAGAAGGAAATGGATAAAGAAACTTTGGAAAATACACATAATTAGGTACTATGCATTGCTAGAAAGCAATTATGAAACCATGAAGGAGTTTGTGGCATGGATGACCTAGGGGAACATATAGAGAATAGAAATAGACAACTATGGAAGGACAAATATTACATAAGACAATCCTTATAATGGAAAAAAAATTAAAGAAATATAAATACTTCCTTTGGATGTTGTCAAAGAGGAGAAGGCCAGGAAGGGGAGGTAAAGTAATAGACAAGATGGTGGACCAGAGTTAACCAGTGTTCACTTCAAAGATGGCGATCCACAGAAGGCAAAGAGAAACCATGGGGAGGATGAAGGTCAAAGTTTTGGGAGATTTGATTATACCCTGGAACTGTTGAATAGACAGTTGTTTATCTGAAATGTAAACCTCAATATAATTTAATATTTAAAAGCGTTAATTAAAAAAGGAGTTTATGTACAAATAAGGGTTTTGAATATTAGTATGGAGAGAAAGGTAACATTAGTAATTTCCGTAATAGATGGTCTCACCATTGACACAGTCTCCCAAATTTCAAAGGGAGATGGCAGGAGATGTATTTGGAAGGATGAATACAGATATATTTGGAGCTAATCATACCCTGGGCGCTTCACACATCTGCAATTTGTTCTTTAATTTCACTCCACTAGCATTATGTTTTTATTAGTATAATCTTCAATGGATAAAAGATGAAGTAACCAATTATATCTGTAGAAAGTAATAAATTTGGAATTCAATAGAATTAAAAAAAACTTAGCTATTATTTACTGATTAGTTTCCATGTCACAAACATAATATACCATACAGTTTCTACTCTACCAGCAATGGGCATAGGTTGATATTCAACAGGATCAATGTAGTGCTTGTCCTAAAGCAAGTGCAAAATATTAACATAATTCTATATGAAAATTTACAAAAGTAATTCTTTTGTCTCATCTTTTGCATAATGGCATACGAATAAAAATTAACAGTTCACAGGTCATTATATTACAACAGGAACATTTTAATAATCATTTTAAGTAACCTAATATTATTAATTGCCCTTAAAAGTGGAATTTAAAGATAATATTTAAGAGAAAATTGTTTCAGAGAAATAATCACTATAACTAGAATCTCTATATACCAGACACTTATGTGTTTTATATGGTGTCTGACTTAAATATCAGATCCACCTATATTCTTAATATACTCAATCAACAAATATTAGTAATGTTCAATAAAGAACAGGATACACATTATTGTAAGAAATTATAGTTCCTGTCATCTTCAGACTGAACTGTTGTGTTTTCAGTTGCCAAGTCAGGGGAATGAAGCACTGACCAGTCATTCACTACACTCACAATTATTATGTTTTAGTCTATTGTATGCCACTGTGTCAGCCTCTGTTTCTTGAGAGTCTTATTTTTTGCTAATGTCATATTCTGCAAACCTCAAGAGACCGGCCACTTTTGATAGCCTGCTGAAAGTACATGAGATGGAGACTCATAATTCTCACTTCTAAGTCATACTCTGTTTGTATTTTGTCCAAGACATTATTTATTTCTTATTCTGGAAATATAAGATACTCTCAATAATTTCATTCTATGTCATAACTCAAATATATCAATTCTTCTATGGTTTTATTTATACATTGTTCAGCTTTCACAGGCTTATGAAATAACTGCAGGGTAAAGGGGGGGCGGCAAAGACATGCATGGGCCAGGTGTACCTTAAAATTCAAATGATATATTTGCTCACTTTTTATTTGCTCATATATTAGCTCATATACTTGCTATCAGAAGTGGATGTTTCTGATACATTCAGCTGTGTTCAACAAGCAGTTGTGCAGCGCAAATTATTATTTGTTATAACAATGATATAGAGATCATAAGAGAGAGAGCGAGAGAGAAAAGAACAATAGGAGTTATGTTTCATGGTACATGTTCACCTCCGTCCCACTAGATAGTCCACATGGAGGAAGAGGGTCCAGCGCTGAGGGGCAGGAGAGAGACAGGAGAGAGAGAGCCTCTTTCCTATATCCCATCCCTATATACCCCCTGGAGCCAAGCCAGGCCTCCAATTACATCAAGGACATACTTCACAGGAAGGGGTTGTGCCATATGCACATGCTATAGGAAAGGGAGCTATCAGGGTCCCATGTGACAAGATCAGACTTCAGACTCCTGAATGTGCCTGAGCAAGTTAGGACAGAGATCATTAACTTCAGCATGTGAATCTGCTCACAGGCTTCGAAGGAAGGCAACCATCATCCTAACAGCAGGGGAGTTAGCTCTGTTGTGAGACAACACAAAAGCCTCAGATAACTGGGAGTTTTAGGGAGATTAGCTAACTTAACTTCTACACCAAATGCTGGTATAGTTTGCTTAATATTCAGAGTGTAAGAATTGTGGAAAAGTTCTTGCTTCATCCCACATTCACCCTTCAAACAGTCTTGTGCAACAAATTGTACTGTTTCCCGATCATTGTTTCTATAAAGGTTAATGATAGATGCAAGTAAAATGAACACCTGGAAACTTCATTTTTTTTTCCTGCTGAGTGTGACATTGTGCATTGGTTCAGTAGAGAGGATTTTGATTTTCTATACATTGGGCTGCAATCCACAGATAAAGCTGCAGGCTTTTATATTTTTCAGCAATTGTCTTACGTCCTTCTAGCTTTCAGCAAGTAAGGCTTTATAGTCTGCATATTACAGCTGGTTAATAAGCTTTTCTCAAATCCTGGTGAGGTGTTCTTCTTCATATAGCCAGATTCTTGGTTTATTTGTGGATCATATATATTGAGTAAGTTGGGTGGAAATCCAGAGCCTGATACACAGCTTTCCTGATTTTCAACAATGCAATATTCCTACCATGTTCATTTTGAACTGCTGTCTCTTGGTCTATATAGAGCTTTCCTATGAACAATATTAAGTTTTTTGAAATTCCCATTCATAATTTTATCCATAGTTTGTTTTGATCTATAGAGTCTGTTCATAGTCAAGGAAACACTATTAAGCATTCTTCTGGTGGTCTCTGATTTCAGCCAAGATCAGTTTGATATCAGAGTGGTATCCCTTATTCTGTGCATTTCTCTGAATCTGGCTTGAAATTCTGACAGGTCCTTGCTGGTATACAGTAACCATTGCTAAGTAATCATCAGTAAAATTTTACTTGCATGTGATATTAATGATACTGTTTAAAAATTTATCCATTTGGTTGGATTACCTTTTTTTGGAGTGGGAATGCACATGGATCACTTCATGTTGGTTGGTCATATAGTTGTCTTCTAAATATCTTTCCAAAAACTAATGAAAATATTTTTATTGACATTACATTAATTCTGGGAGACTGTGTTCTACTAATTCATGTCATGTCCTCTAGTTTAGACTAATCTTTTTGTGGCAAATGTGAAAACTTATGATCAAATAAGTTGTTAGACCCTAAGTTGCATAGTTTCATAATTTTATAGTACACTTTCCAGACCCTCTGATTTCTTTTCTCATTTCAAACAAGGTGGAATGTTGATGATGACAAACATTGTTCTGGACATCTGTCAATTTATCAAGAGGTTTAAGTTGTCAACTAGTAGTGTGTTTGTAGTTTGTTTTACCAGGTCAGACTTTTAATCAAGCTTTCTATCTAGAGGTTCTGAAAAAATTGTATAGCAGTGTATGACAGAAAAGGTCTGATTAATGAAAGACAGGGAACTGGTTTTGCCATCACGACAAGGTACCTGTTCACACATCCATTTCAGTGTGCTTATTTTTAGGCAGGAAAAGCATGCCTCTCTTGCCCAATGTATCTTATTTACCTGAACTCACTCTGAGTGACTTCTTTTTGTTTCTGGGAATGCAGAGAGATATGAAAGGCCAGGGAGTTCAAGATGTTGATGAGGTGAAGAAAAAATGAGTGAGGTGTTATCAGTCATCCAAACAGATGAGTTTGAAAAATGTTTCTAAGAATTGAATCACAGATTTGATGAATGTGTTATGTGTAGGGGAAAGTACTTTGAGGTGAAAAGGTTGCTTTGTAAATAAAATAAATACATACATTGAAAAAATCCACTTTTTATGGGTACCCCCTCTTATAAGTCTAGCTCTCTAGTGAGGATGCACTGTATTTTAGAACCATACAGAAGTAAGATGACCTTATGTATCCAAGGGGGGAAAATGCTACTTTCTTAAGTCATGCCTTCTACTAAGGTAGAGAAAAAGAATCCTGCATGGAAACAGAGCTTGTGACTTGGTTCACACCATGGACTAAGTTGAAATCTTAAAAATGCCCTCAAGGAAACAAAGGCTCTGGCTTGATTCATGCCCTGTCTTAATCTCAGCCTATTCCTGTCCATTAGTAGAGAATGTCTTACAAAATGGGACCATAGCCACAGGCATATAACCTCCAGAATAATGTATAACATATCCTATAGAGAATATTGCTAGGAGGGTCACATTAATTCACTTTATAACTCACAGATCAAGTTCTCAACTAATTGTTGTATCGTCTTTCCTGTTTCCCACATCTCTGTTATAATTTTAATAGTATCAGGTTTCTACAAACCGAGGCTATGTCCAGCAACCCAGAGAGAAAGAAAGAGAGGGTTGTGGAGAATGGAACATATGGTGCCTGGGCTATATTAAAACGAGTGCTAATATATAAGCTTTAATAACTGAAAAAGTTGTACGTGTGTCTCGATTTTTCTCAAGAATAGGACAGTTCAGGTACATGTGATGAAATGAGGATGTTTAACCAGAAATGGATCTTGTCATTATCACACAAAGAGTACACAAAGATTTGCATCCATGTTTCAGAAAATGACTTGAAAGCAAAATTAATTCTGGATTTATTTCACACTCATTTGTTCTCTCATTGCCAAAATGCTGTGTTTGGACTTGTAGTTTGGGATATTTATTTGTTTGTATGTGCTCCTGACCGCTTGTCTTCTGTCATCCATTTTTCCTACGTGTAGGAAGAGGCTCAGCCCCACAAAAACCCATGCATCTGACACCTAGTTCTCTTACAGACGCCAACCTGGGCTTATCAAGTTGATCCTTGCTGCTCTCAGATGATCGCTGTGTTCTCCAAACTGTACAAGCACAAAGTCTATCATACCTTAGCTAACACTTTATCTTCTGTTCTTTAACAAAGCCATGGGTGATTGAACAAATAGCAAAAATCCGTCAAGGAATTAAAATAGAATGGAGATTAAATGCATTCTTCTAATTCTTCAGTTAAAAATTTGTTTTGCTTTATGAGGACCAAAACACGAGATTTCATAAAGAACAAATTCAAGTCAGAACTAAGTTCATTTAGTTCAAGTTCATCACTGAGTTCTTTTTGAATACATACTCTAGAATAAGTGTGCCAGATATCCCAGTTACAGAAAGTTCCAATGATGCTACCTTCTTTCATAATGTACACACTCTTATCAGCATGACTTGAGAATAATATAACTCTCTAAATGTACCAGACGTATTTCATGGTATAACATTAATATCCACCAAATATTTTGTATCCAATTTCCCAGGCTCATGAGATTATAGACTCCAAGATAATAGAGGTTCTAGTTCCAAAAGTGTACATAAAATAACTGCAATATCCTTAAGCACCACATTTCAAGTTCCTTGACCAAATAATTTTTAAAACCCAGAAGAGAGATGTGGTAGAGTAACCTATATGTGGTGGTTGCCCATTTTGCACCAATGACTATGATCCATTTTGTAGAAAAGTTTTACTGGCAAATTTTGAAAATGAGCAGTCATTAAATCTGGCATTCCTTGGTATCAATGATTGTAAGGCCAGCAGTCTTAATAACATGAAACATTGGAGATGATGGGAAAGCTCTAAATTCTAAATGGAAACATATATCCTGAGAGTAAAACATGTCTGTAAGAGGGAATACTGCTCTTTTATTAACTTGAGGATTTCTTTTTAAGATGCAAACCTTAGAAATGCATCTATCTGTGCGTGTGTGTGTGTGTGTGTGTGTGTGTGTATCAGGTAATTGCTGTTTTATTCCCACTTCTTAGTGACATGAACCACAATTCTTCTCCAAGCAGAATTCTACTATGGATTCTATGATGGAAGTCCAAACCAGCATATGATTTATGCCATGCCACTTACTTACCAGCAAAGCTATGTACACTCGCCAGCCTTAGATTCCTCAGTTATGAAAATGATCCTTTTGTGATTAGTGGATTAGATAACCCTGAGCTAAGGCAGATTTATGTATTGCAAAGCTAAAAATTACTTGGTCCCATACCATCTTCGTGACTATTCATATATTTGAGTTCAGAATGAGTAGTGGGAACTTCTTGATTGTACGTTTTTTTGGGAAAAAACTATAAATACTCAGTGCTATTAAGTCAATTCCAGTGAGTCAAAAAGGAAAATACTTTGCATAATTTCAGAGAAATAAATATTTTATTTCTAAAGTTTGGCTCACTATGAATAAAAGTTGACTTAATTATAGAAAGCATTTTTGTTTTCTTTGGATATTCTGGGTATAAAAATTCACAAATTAATTATCTCAAGTAAGGCTTTTCTTTCTTCTTTTTTGAAGTTTCATTTAATTATCGTAGCTTTGAAAGTACTTTAACTTTCTTTCTTTCTTTAAGTATACCAGCTTTGATTATTTAAGCTTATTTTATAATGAGTACAATTTCTCTTCCTTCCTAGGAAATTATTCAGCTCAAGTTGTGATATTTTTAGCCATCTGCAACTTAGGTTTTCAATTAGAGACCTACTGTTATTAACAATTTTCTACATTAGAGCTGTCTACATTAAGAAATTTGTCTTTCGCTGATGGACAATAACTTATTCTAACCTCCTCAAGTGTCACATGCCGTCATTCAGGTTTATGGGCATGTGACGTCAGGGTAGGGCACGGTCTGGGACATTGTACAGCATGTAACTAGGGAAAAACAAGAAGCAGAACAGCAAAATGCCTCCAGTTAATGTTGCTAATCAGCCATCACTGGATCTGTTCTCAGTGTTTTGTTTTGATGTGTTTGGTTGCTTACTTCTTGGTGGCTGGTGTCATTTCTGATCAGGCAACACTGAAGCCCTGCTAGCTGCTTTGTTTGTACTGTCACCCTATCAGGAAGAAAACGAAGCTCACCCATACCCTGCCGGCTGAATATTAACACTAAAATACAGAATAGAACTGAGATTGAATATTGACATAAGGGAGCAAAGGTAAACAAGGAATACATTAATTTCAGTGTAAATGTCACTAGGATATGCCTGGCGTTGGCCTTCATTCTAAAACAATTCACAGATAGTCTATGTTGCACAGAAAACTTGGGAGGACAATCTATTTTCTGGGATTCATCAATTACACCCTTAAAATATATATTTATTTAAGTGCTCACCTACAGCATTGTGTTTGTGTATATACATATAACAAATTGTGTATTGAAGAGTATATCTAAGCTAAAATAAAATTTGAGCTTTTTGAATATGCTATTTCTTTTATTTCTTCAAACAGACTAGACTACAGTTTCATTTTTAACAATTTGAGCCATCAATATGGCTACTTTTAAATTTGGTCTCTTATTCAAGTCTTTTAAAATATCTTTTTTTCGTAGACTTAAAAAATTGTTATAAGTCTTTCTCTAGAGTTATCTGTTAGGTTAATAATACAATAGTCACTCATGGAATGCAATAAACATAATAGCATAATCTAATAGACACTAACATTGAATACATGTCTAAATTGCTACTAGGGAAATAATTATTCTTTAATATTTTAAACAATAATATCACTATAGAGAGAAATGCACTAATAAATGAAATTATAATTTTATTTGTCTATTTTGAAACTATTTGATCTATCTTGCCTTACAATGTTTTTCTTTAGAAAAATCATTTTTGTATAATTTGTTTTTGGTAAAATTTGGCACAGTAGAACGCCCTTCCTTTTCATGGTTTATAGACATAATCATCAGTGACATTGCTTCTAATCTTCACTTTGGTCCAGCATTCTTATTATTTTCTCCTATTTGTTTAAATTCCATTTGCTTAATCTCATTGTCGCTCTCCTCTGTTAATCTGTGCTTCAAAATAGCTGTTTATACTTTGGTCTTATATTTCTTTTTTATGTTTTAAAGTGAAAATTTGTAATACTTGTGCTAGCCTGTTGCTTAAAAATGACTTCAAGAGACAGTGTTAATTCAGGGTATAAATTCACCTCGAGGTCAAGAATAATGGTTCAATTTGGTATAGTGTTAAGTATGGCATTTGTTCTACTTAATTAGCAAAATTAAAATCTAACAAGTAAAACTATCTTGCAATCTCTTCTCATTGTGACTGAGTTGATTTTGAGAAAAATTTAATCTGCTTGTATTTTCAATGATTTGTGCTTCTCTCCTTGAAATTGGTCCTTGTCAGAAAATGATAAATGGCAAGGGGACAATGAAAGACTTGAACCTCACAAAGAAGGAACTAAATGAAAATTTGAAGATTGATATATCATTTTCTTTTTTTCAACTTCTAGTTTGGAAATACTCAAAAATTAATGATCCATGTTGATAACAATATATGAAATTATCCTGAATGGTTGGTATGTGATTGGAAACGTGTTTCGGGAGAGCCCTGGTGGTGCTATCTGCTAAGGATTGGACTGCATATCTCAAGGTTAACAGGTCAACCCCAGGCGAGACACATGAAACTGTCTATGCTACCAAAGAAGTGCAAACCCCAGACACTTTTATCTAGCTGCTATATGTCACCTCTGACTATTGAGTTAATTGACTGTGGAGAAGTAAGTATGGATTTAATTCTGACTCACAGCACCTCCATGAGTTTGAAAATGAGTTAATAAAACAATGCATCCTCCAATGCAATCAGGAAAAAAAATCATCACCTGTTCTCTCATCTCCTCCAGTGAAAATTGTTCTTGGTTTGTCTTTCTGCTAAACTGTAATATGTCTTTCAACGTGTCCAGTATCAATCTCTAGGATGTGACACATGAGATGAAACCAATTTACCACACTGGTCTTGTTTTGAAGAGAGTATCACAAAGTTTAACCCATTAAAACGTTTGCAGAGGAAAGAAGCTGAATGTGTTTAAATTGGTGAAAGCTAGGGTGATCATCTGTCCCATGTAACTTAGACAGTTGCAAATTCACTTTAGTTATTATCATTCTTTTTAGTCTCAAAATTGTCTATTTTGGAACAAATAAATAGTCATTTTGACTATAGCTATGACAATCAAAAAGTATTTTAATATTTAAAAAATATTTATTAATGGTTTTGAATTCTACACACACCATTCCATAGTTTAATCATGTCCAGAAGAATTGTACATTTGCTACCACAATCAATTTCCAAGTATACCTTTTCTACAAGGACCCCTTAGGATCATTTCCCTTATACCCCACAATCCCCATTGTATTCACTGCCTGCCTAAGATCCTTATTCTACTGGTTATTCAAATCTGGGTTTCATATACCAAAAATGAAAATTATGGAAATCAAATCAAGTCTAGCAGGCATCATAGGCAGGAGCTCCTGACAGAATCTTTACTTTTCAAGTCAAATGTATGCCTGTAATCTTCTAGACTCAACTTTTTAATGTACTCTGTTTAGTAAACATTTTCTTCTCTCCCTCAATTGTGGATAGAGGAAGTTCATTGGAGGCTTATTTACCATGTAGTTCCGCAAATAGATATTGGCGTGACACCACCAAGGGTGTAATACCACCCAGAAACTAACACACGGAAAACAGTGTCCAAAACATTGCAGATTGAGCAGAGACATGAAGACAAGTATAAACCAACTCATACATATAAACCAACCTATATATGGAGAAGAAAAGAAAACAGCAAACACAAATAATGTGAGATGACAGCAACTAGTAAAGTTGGATGTAATTACTCTGAAGGGCAATGGACTAACTTCCCTTATAAAAAGGAAAAGAGAAGCAAACTGGATTGGAAAGCAAGATCCACGATTGTCTGTCTTCAAGAGATAGATCTCAAACTCACAGACAAAAGCGACTAAGAATAAAAGGTTGGTGAAACCTCTACCAAGCTAATGACAATCAAAAAATATATACCCAGGGGTCACAATATTAAGATCTGACAAAATAGACTTCGAGATACACAAAATAATGACACTATGTGTACACAAGAGGTACACAAGAATGGACATTATATAATGCTCAATATATCAAGAATCAATAGCAATAATAAACACATATGTGCCCAATGAAAAACCCTCAGATATCATTAATTAAATTCTCAAAAAGATGAAAATAGAAACCACTAGATCAACAACAATGGTAGACAGCTTTATTTATTTTTTGTTCGCTTTGTTTTTGTTTTTTGGAGCGCATCTCTGCCCTCTGGTGGTGGGAGTAGGCGGCCCAGCCTTTGCTCCTGTGGAGTCGCTGCTGGAATTGAGCCTCCTTCCCAGTGGGCCGCAGTCCCACGTACAACCACTACACCACTGGGGCTCAGCCCAGTAGACGGTTTCAATAAACCACTCTCAAAGAAAAATTTAGCAACAGATAAGAAACTCAATAAAGAATAGAAGAATGGGACAACAGAATAGATCAAGTTGATCTTATAGATATTTATGGAGCTCTTCAATCATAAAAAATGCACATTATTTTGCAATGCACATGGCTAATAATCTAAAATAGATCATATGCTTGGACATAAAACACATTTGAAAAATAATTGAAGAACATAGTGATCATTTAATCCATTTTATCTGACCACAGAGCACTAAATGTGGCAGTCTCCAAATCTGGTGTCAATTTGAGAATTAAGAATGTAGGGGTGGAGTCTAACCTGTCATTCTGGAGATAGTCAATGAGACCATTGTGTGGGCATGGACTTCTCCTCTGAGAATGTCGGGAAATGTTGTTCTTTCTTCTTGGGAGCAGCAGACATTCTCTCCTCCCTTGGAGATGCTCTACTGACAAGACACAAGGCTGACTCTGGTGAGACTTCCTGGAAGAGATGCCACATGGACCTACCCTGATGGAACCAGACCTCAGAAGCTGGAAAAGGCACATAGAGACCCCTGGCAGTGCTGAGGTACTTACAGTGCTACTAGATCCAAACTTTCTAGCCACAGACCTGCAACTGTCCTGAATTTGACATCACTGCATGTTCCTCGTGGATCTGAAGAGGATTTTATAAGTTGGTAAAGGACTTATGGGCTTGGACTAGGTTGGGATGTTTTCTCAGTGATCAATTGTTCTTGTATATAGACCTCTTTCTTAAACACCTATGAGTTTTTATGAATTTGTTTCTTCAGTCTTCCTGACTAACACACTAAACATGGAAAGCAATAGGGTAACAGAAGAAAAAGAAAATTAATTGGAGACTCAACAATAGACTTCTCAGAAAGATTGGATCATAACTAAAATAGGAAATGAGGAAGTTCTTAGAAACCAGCAAGAATGATACCACAACATGCCAAATTGTAGGATGCAACAAAAGCAGTTTTCAGAGGTCATTTTCTTGAAATAAATGCACATATGAAAAAAGAGGGGCTGAGCCCCGGTGGTGTAGTGGTTGTGCGCGGAACTGCGGCCCACTGGGATGGAGGTTCAATTCCGGCTCCCAGGAGCAAAGCCTGGGCCTCCTACTCCCACCACCTGAGGGCAGTGATGCCAAAAAAAAAAAAAGAGGAGAAAATCATGGTGATCACCTTAACACAGCACATCCTACAATTAATAGTTTTGCTTTCTGTTTTCAGGATGTATCTTTCAGAAATGAAAACAAGACAAGCCCAGTTCCCATTGTGTACATATAAATATTATTTACCTATAGAGCTAGAGATATTTTTGGGTGTTCAAAAAATTTGTAGAGAAATTCCAATTTCTTTTGATTTTATATTTCCATGAACTTTATGAAGCCCCTTGTATTTAGAGAATTCAGTATCTTAAACTCTTCCAAAGATGGCAGGTCTTCTATACCTCCAGGTAAAATAATAGAATTCATAAATGGTATTGATACTTTTGATATCTCTTCTTGTGTGTATAAAAATTATACTACACCTCAAGTGAATACAATTTCATAAATAGCCTTAAATAAGTCCTGTGGACTAAGTTTGTTTGACTTGATCTGTTCATCTAGGTTGACTAAAGAAGCAAATCCAGAGACTTATATGAAAGAGCTTTATCAAACAATAATTGAATATTAAGAAAATATGCCATTCCAGTACAGATCAAGCCTGTAAATCTAATACTAGCCCATAATTTAGTTACTATTCCATAAATACCTCTGAAGATTCATGCAGCACATGCGACGAAGCAAAATGAGGAAGGTCACAGACCAGTGGGCACAAGTCTTGTGAAACTAATGGTGGGAGAAGCATCTCCAAGATTCTTGGCCAGAGAGTGGGATGAGCTTTTTGTGTCTCCTCAACAGGAAGGTGAAAAAGACAGAGGGGCTTTAGCCGGTTTCAGCAAGCCACTGTATGACTGATCCGTAGGAAGATGAAGACAGAGAGGGAGGGAGTTCCTAGTATTCTCTTGAGAATGCCACACCCACCAGGAGCAGGCTGTGTTGAGTACAGGTGAGGCTCTAACTCTACTCTTATTAATCAAGCTGAAGTGGAATTATTTAATGACCACAAAGTGTGTAAAGCAAAATACTATTCTCAAGAGGTGTATTCTTTCTTTGCTACAAATGACAATTATGAAACTGTTTCATAGACAAATAATCATGTTTCAAAAGTCAATGCATACATTTCATGTTTAAATATTTGGTCTCGATTTATCTTTATGCTTTGAATATTTTGAATTAATTAAACATTATTTTTATGTCACAAGTAAATTAGATGCAGGATTTTTTGTACAGAGTAATGTTTTCATCTTTACTTTAAAATAAATTTTATGAAAACACATTTTAATTCAATGATGCATACTTCCTGTTAGACAAACAACTTACGTGATTTTCAGCTTTTGATCAGGACACATGAACTAATATATAGCCAATAAGTAATTTAAATATCATTGTTGTTAAATAATTTTATTTTATAGGCTTGTTTTTTGGAAATTAGGAATATAAAATATTTACATTAATAAATATTAATATTTCCATTAGCCAAAGCAAACATGACAAGACTTCATTTTACAAACTTTGGACATGCTGTCAGGATGAACCAATCCCTGAAGAAGTGACATTGTGCTTGGTAAAATTGAGGGGCAGTAAAAAGAGGAATGCCCTCCATCAGCTGGATTGACAGAATGGCTCTATTGATGGACTCCAGTGTATTAACAATTGCGAGTAGAGTGTAGGACCAGACCATGTTTAGTTCTGCTGCACAGAGTGTAGCTATGGAGCTGAGCCAACTCCATTGTACTGAACAACAACATCTTTAGCTTTATATATTACACACATTTCAATGTCTCTTTTGATTTATCTTCTTTGTTCTTTTCTTTTTTCTATCTTTTTAATGGGAGTTTTAATTTTTTTATGACTTGATGCCATTGATAATATTCCACAACTTATCAAAGTTCAGGTATTAAGATCCAATGTATCAAATCTATCTTTAAATGGTTTCTAAATTTAAGTAGAATATAGTCATGTAAGCAAGAGTCAAGAAACTAAATGATATATTTCACTGGGTATGTCTATCACACAAGACCTTTTTATGTCTGTCACTGTGAGAAATAAGGTGTGCCTGACACAAGCCATGATATTTTCTATCACTTTATATGCATGTGAAAAATTGAACAATAAAAAAGAACAACAGAGAAAACTGTGCATTTAAAATATTGTGGTCTCTAAATATGAAGAATAACACACCTGCCTGGTAAGAACTAAAATCAGAATGCTCTTTAAAAAAGTGGAGGTACAGTTCTGTCCTATGTTCTCCAGGAGAGCCCAGACACTGGTCCAGGTCATCACGCTTGATAAAGTAGAAGGTTTGACAAAAAGAGGAAGATAATCAACACTGTGGTTTGACACAATGGACTCAAGCATACCCATTTTACAGTTGGAGCAAGATTGAACACTGTTTTATTCTGCTGTTCACAAAATACCTATGTGTCAGCAATCACCCCAAACATATCTAACCATAACAAACTAGCACAGACTCTATTTTGGTTCTTATCAATTTTGGCTAATTCTCTTCAGTTTCAAGTTATAGTACTAGCAGATGACAATTGATGGTCTGTTCTGTAATTAGACTCAGAATTTTTCTGCCTATTGGATGTGGTTGTTCCCATCATTTCTCTTCACAAGTGTAGTCAATTTGATCTCTCTATTCTAGTAATATTAACGATTCCCATATGCATCATTTCCATCTATATTGTTACAAAAGATCTGGCAGTCATCTAATCTATCAATTTCAATCAAGAGTGTAGGGGTGGTGACTGAGGCCCAGTGGCGCAATGGTTGTGTGCCGGATTGTTGCCCACTGGGTTGAAGTTCAAATCCAGAAGCAGCTCTCCAGGACCAAGGCTGGGCCTCTTACTTCCACCAGAGGGCAGTGATGCTCAAAAAACAAAGCAAAACAAAACAAAACAAAACAAAAAGAGTGTAGGGGTGCAGTCTAGTCTTTCAATCTGGAGATAGCAAATGAGATGTCGGTGTGGACATGACTTTCACCTGAGAATTCTGGAAAATCCAATCATATTTCTCCCTTGGAGGTGAGAGACTCACTGTTCAGTCCATTGGAGATGTTCTACTGACAAGACATAAGGCTGACTCCGTGTGAGACATCCTGGAGGAGAAGCCATGTGGGATAACCATGATGAAACCAGACCTCTGAATATGGGAAAGTCAAGTAGAGACTCCTGCCAGTGCTAAACTAAGATACTTGAGAGACCCTTGCCAGCCCTGAGATGTTTTTGCCACCACCAGATAAACAAGACTCTACATCCACTGGCTTGTGATTGTTCCAGTGTCATTGCATGTGTTTCATGAGTCTGAAGAAGACTTTATAGCATGGTATCAGACATATGAAATAATATTAGACTTATGACCTTGGACAAGATTGGGCTGGGATGCTTTTCTCTATGTTCAATTTCTCTTATACATATATATATATATATATAGCTCTCCCTTATATAGATATATATGTGTCTATGGATATTTTTCCATAGTCTACCAGATTATAAAAAAGATACTTGTCGTTAATATGTTATCTAGACTTTCAAAATTCTATCATGTGATTATAGGAATTTTTTCTATCCTGAAAGCCATATTTTCTGTATACTGGTCCTCCTTCTTTGGAAAACTTTTGCATAGCAATCACAAGTAGTTCTCAATACATCTTAGTTAGTCTTGTAATCAATTTCTAGATGTTGTTAGAAACTTCATTTTCTTCGTTTTGGCATTAATGGTTGGTAAATAAATTTGACTGATAATTGTTTTAACTAGTCTTCCTTATAGACATCTAAATATTGTGCTACCACAGACAGCAATGTACTTCAAGATAGATGTTGAAATGTTATTTTTATCAGTGAATATGCTACCAATATTATTATACTTTTCATTCATTATCTGATTATTTGGCATTGATTATCAGATTCAAATTTGTATATACTAATTTTTTTAATTCACAAATGCCTAGGATATAAATATTTATAAAATTTTATACTTCATTTTTAACAAACTGAAATTTTCCTAGTTTCATTCTACTTACTAATAATCAATTTATGTTTGTAGTGGGTCCATCTAATTTTATGTCACATCAGAAAATTTATGTTTCAAAGATTTATTATACCCATGGATTTACTACCTCCATAAGGCTGATTCATTGTGAGGAAGCAGAGCTTCTCCACTTGTCTGTGAGTGTCTTCCAACCTCGGGGGCTCAGCCTGTGGCACCATGGCGATGTCCACAGCCATGTCCATGGCGAAGTTTTCTGCAGTGTACAGCTTCTTCATTTTTTCCACTTTGTTTTAACTGGAAGTTCCCCTGAAATTTGTTTGCCTTGAGTGATTCTGCAGTAGTTAAAATACCAACGTTATAGCTTTCAGCATCAGAGAAGATGCACAAGCTGCCACACTATGATTAAAAGCACACAGCAAAAACAGGAAGGAATCTAACAATGCTCCAGATACAATTTTAACATTAACAATTGTAACATCCTAGAAAGGATGCATTTATCATTTAGTAGATTCTGCTAGAAAATATCGAGCATATTTGTTAACTATGAGGGCAACAAGATTTCTACAATCTGTATATGCCCAGTGTGATAATTAGTTCTATAGTTTGGAATTGTTTTTAAAAGTTTTAAAATAATGTTTGAAGATTTTAAGAGTGTAAATATCAGGAAAATGCATTAGCCAATGACTAAAGTTTTACCTACTTCTTTCTGCCAAAAAATGGGACACATTTATATAAGGTAAATAGATCAAGCCTTTAAATAAGGTAAAACAATTCCCTTCTTTTTTATTCAATCCCCTCTGACTATTCATGCAGCCCCTTGGTTGTATAAATGGTTAAGCTCATGGCTACTAAATCTATTCAATCCAAAGGTTGGTAGTTCAAACCTATCCAGAAGCAGCTCTTAACGCTGACTTGATGTTCTGCTTCTGAAAAACCACAGGCTTGAATATCCTTCTAACTTTCCTTTTCTTCACATGAGTACATTATGAGTCCGAATTCTGGAATGGCAATGACTAATAACAATGTGAAGACTAATATCATAAATATCTAAGCTATGTTGGAAAAAATGGGCTTTATGTTCCTCTTATGGGTTGATAGAAATTGAATACATTCATGCAATTTTACTAAATACTATAATTAATATAGGTAAAGAATATATTACATTTTCTGTCAGATGATCATTGATAAAAAATAGGACTGCTTTGTCTCTGCTTCTTTTCATTTTCTATCTAAATTTCTAAATTGCCTACCTTTTACTTCCTTCCTCTCTTACTTCCTTCTTCTGTTATCGTTCCTTTAAACACATACCACTCTCTGTGTAGTTGTCTTCTTTTCTCTTTTCCCCATCTCTATCATGATAAATTTATAATAGATTTCTTGTTTGCCAAGCTTAGCATTGTCTCAAATTATACCTCAAAATAAATTGGTTTTGAACTCTTGGATACTTTCAATTTCAGGAAAAAAAATGGATACTGTTAATTTCAGAAAAATGTCAGGAGTTCAAAAATATAGTACTTCAATTATAATTCAGTTTTACACCCTGACTTCTCTACATGTCACTCATATACTATAAAATTCACTTACCTTATATTGCTTAGTTCCACCTCAATTCAATTTAAAATATAACTTCTTTATAGTTACAAGAAATAGCAAAATTTATTTAAGGAATTAATTATGTAAAACGTATGATCTTTAAAGGCCT
>PVJH01027313.1:0-28854 GCA_004026705.1 Nesogale talazaci | reverse complement strand
CTCTCTGTAGTAGAGAGAGATTAAGAAGATTCAGAATCTGCTTGATGCCGCTGGCGTTGGTCTCAGCCATTCTTTCTTACTCAAAATCTTTCAAGTTAATATGAAATTGAGGCACATAAAATTTCAGGAATATAAATATCTAGAAACTTACCTGCTGGACTGCACCTGGTGTAGGAAATGCAGTCGCCATACAAATCTATCCCTGACATCTCCCCATATGTTACTGCAAAACAGATACCTACTTTATGATATTACTGCAATTAGGAAAAAAACCCCAAAGATATCATGCTATTATATACAAAATGCTTGACATTCCAAAAGAGCAACGATAATGAAAGATAACATTTAAAGCCAGTGGAAGGAGAGGGTACCCTGATGGACTCAGTACCCTTGAAAATTGTCCACTTCTATAAGTTAAATTTCTGGACTGTGGGTTGAATATTTGGGTTAAAGAGGGCAGCCCTCAAAATATGGGGGAGACCTGGAGACTGAAGGCAGGCCTTGTCTCTCTCTGACCCTTGCTATGAATAACAAAGAAGGCCAGCAGGGCAGCCCCAGGGGACCTGGAGAAGAAAATCTCCAGTCGTGGGCCCCAGCACTCTTCAAAACAGATAAAGGAGTACTAGTGAATCAAGGTTGTGTGAGAAGAAAAGGTTAGCTCTTATCATCACTTCCTGGGAAGTGCTAAAAACGTACTGTAGAGCCGAGCAGGATAATTGTTAATTGATATAATGCATGAATTAAGTTAGAGCTGGATGAAGGCTAAATATAAATAATTGGATCAGATTCACCTCTGCCATTTCAAATTCTCCTTGTAGTTTTTATTAACACTGCACCCGTCCTTTCCATCACACCATCATCACTCTTCAATTCTCACTGTCTTCACTTCTCCAACCCACACCACCTCACCCTCACCCTTGCCCGTGTAAAGTCCTGCTCAAGACAAACCAAACCTGATCATGGTGCTTCAAGTAATCTGGGCCTTTTCTTCATGTGCAAACAGACCCGGATGGAGGCATTTACTCTGCATTCTGGATGCATAATAGTTAGTGCTATTATGCTAGAAAACAGAGTGCCTATGTTCATGCCTCTCTTCAGCAATCCTTGCTTTGGAGCAGGGATTGGGTGAAGTGTTTGCTCTACACCAGACATGGAGAGATACTGTAGTGAAAACAAAACAAAATACACATCTGCCCCCTGTCCTTGAACAGTGACTTTCGGTATACGTGCACATCTGGCAAACAACACAACCCTGTCTTCCAGGACCTCAAAAGGCAGTGCAGGGTTTATTTAATTATAGTCCATGGACCAAATATGAACCACTAATTGTTTCTGTGTTGCTCACAGACAAGGTACCTCTTACATTTTCAAATCTCGCTGCCATCAAGCCAATTCTCATTAATAGCAATCCTATAAGACAGAGTAGACCTGTCCTGTGAGTTTCTAGGATGATCATCTTGATGAAAGTAGAAAGCTTCACCTTTTGCCCGTGGAAAGGTTGTTGGTTTTGATCTGCTGGGCTTGAGGTTAGCAGTGAGATGCATAACTCATGACACAGAAATTTCAGAAGAGAGTAATAGTTTGTGACCCTAAAAATAAAAAGACTGGAGCCCCTAGTTAGTGAAAACAGTGGCATTTTAGACTGGCAATCTAAAAGCTGCAGGTACAAACCCAGTCAAAGGCACCTTGGAAGAAGGACCTGGCAGTCTTTTTCCAAAGTCAGTAACCTTTGAGTTGACAAGCTAGAAAAACATATTAATAGACATGCGTATAGATATAAGGGTAAGGTTTATATACAAAAGGAATGGAGCACCGAGAAAGCATCCCATCCCAGTCCAGTGTTACAAGTCCAATACTAGCCCACGTGCCCGACACCAGTCTCTAAAATTCTCCTGCCAACTCATGAAGTCACAGGCCAGTGGATGCAGAGTCCTGGCACTGGCAGGGGTCTCCCCATGGCTCCTCGCTTCCAGGGCATCAACAGTATTCAGTGGTGGTAGAAGCAACTTAGTGCTGTCAGGTGTCTCCATGTGGCTTTTCCAGCTCCAGAGGTTCGACTCCTTCAGGGCAAGGCCACGTGGCTTCTCCTCCAGCTCCTGAGATGCTGCCATCTTGTCCTGTCCATAGTTCTTTGTCTATGAGACTGGATTCCAACAACTGGGGAGAAGGCCTCTCATGTCCATGAGGGAAATATCGCGAGATTTCCAAGAAGTCTCAGCAGAAAGCCATACCCGCATGGAGACCTCATTGGCTACTCAATGGCTATCTGCAGATTAACAGGTTTGACTCCACCCCTACATCTCAGTCATGAAATTAATGTAAGGACATGATCGCCAAGTACACTGAGGTGTTCCGCTTACTGAAAGTCATTTCTCATGTGCAGGGAGTGGATCTCAACCACTGGCTTGCTTGCTCTGTGTGTGCTTAGCACAACAGCTGTATAGTATTTTATATGTGTGTGTATAATATGTATATATAATGAATCATCCTATTCTCAAAACAGGTTCCTTTACGATTCTTGTTCCATAGAGGTAAAAGAAAGGCATAGCCAATATTAAGCTACTTGATCAAGAGTGCCAGCTAAAAGCTTGTAGTCAGCTTCTTCAAATTTCATGCTGTCAGATGTTTAAGCCCATACTATTTTTACAACCGTGCGAGAAACTGTAAACCTATTAGGAGAAACAAAAGAGGGGGATGTGGGGAAAGGAAGGAGGCATGAGGTTCCTAATGAAGAAAGCTTAGCAGATAATGATACCAGCACATCTAGATGATGAGAAACTGCAGCTACTGCCTAGAACACTTAGCTATCAGCTGTTTGCCAACTAGGGAGCTAAGGAGAAAAAAAAGTAAAGGAGTATTACAGCTTTCATTATCTTTCTAAAAAAATATGAGGAAGAGAGCTTAACCTGTCAGAATAGGTTAACTTTGTTTCTGACTGTTGGCAGAGGGGTGGGATGGAGGGAGTTGTGGATTTAGCACCTAAGAATATTGAAATACATAACAGATGGCATTTTTAATAACACTGGACATAGTTATTGAGAATAGAAAACAATACAAGCTATTGGATAGTTTATAGCATAGTTTTTGAAAGTAATTTCTGTTGAGAGCCAGCATAACATAATACAGGTATGCTACTTCCTGGGGATTTGACCTGGGGAATGGAGGGAAGCCTAGTGAGTGTATGTTTCATAAGCTACCAGCCCAGAATATCTATTTTTACTGTCAGACTCTGGAAGGAAGCTGTATAGTAATTTACTCTAATTGAGATTAATGGGGTTGCATCTGCTGTGCAATGCAAGTTAAGGGGCTTCATTGGGTTGCCTTGATATTGAAACAGACCCCTCTGATTCTGCGGTCAGCAACAGATTATGTAACTCGAAGGCATGAGAACATTCTAATGTCACTAAGGAATCAAAGCTTGCAGCTATTGCTATTTTCTCACAAACTTTCAAGATAATGTAAATTTGAGGCATATAAAAATCCGGAATATAAATATGCAGACTCTAACCTGCTGAACTGCATGCAGCTGTTGTAGTCTGAGAAATCATGATGAACATGAAAATCACAGAAAACATGTCCTTGTGATTAACTGCCATTAGGTCTGTCCTGGACTCGTGGTGACCCCGTGCAGGGCAGAAGGAGATACCACCCCATTCTGTATCAATCCCATGATCAGATGCAGAGCAGATCTTTGTCATCCATACTGTAGGAGAATCATTGGAAGTAAATGGGCAGGCCTTCCTTTGGCATCCAACTTAGTTTAAAGCCTGTCTGGTGTCATAGCAACCTGGACACCTCTCTCTGCAGGTGGTGATTAGTGACTGTGCCAAGGTTCATTGGCTGAAAATCAAACCTGATCTCCTGAACGGAAAGCAAGATTTCTACCAATGATCTACCACTGGCTATCAACTCAAAGTTTGCCATGGGGTTAAATCTAACTCGAGATCCAATAGGATAGGCTAGAAGAGGATGGGATTCTCCCATAGAATTCTCACAGCTTCAATCTTTACAAAAACATCTTCATCCCTGACTTCTAGGGAGCATTTGAGAGAGTCAAACTACTGACCTTATGAGCAACCAAGTGCATAACCACTGAACCACATGGGTGAAAATCCATGTGATATCAACAGTGATATCCCCTATGCCATATGGTTGTCTTAATCTGGCTTAAATTTCTGATCGTCTCTTGACAACACACTGCTGTTACACCATTTTAGATTTTTTTTAGCAAAATTTTACTTGTAGGTGATATTAATGATATATTATAATTCCTGAATCTACTTTTCTTTGAAATGTGCACAATCATGCATCTCTTCTCACCGATTGACCGAGTAGCAGTCTTCCAAATGTCTTAGCGTAAATGAATAAGGACCTTCAGCACTGCATCAGCTCATTGAAAAATTTCAGCAGGGGGATTTATTGCCATGGCTACAGACTCATTAGAAACATGGGATTTTGCAAAAGATGAAAGGGCATGGGATGAAAAGCTTTTCATTCTTAGACTGTTATTCCTGTTTTTAATACCCATAATGGCTACAACCACCACGTGTTTGTGTGTTGTACTGAGGTGGCTCTGTGTTGCTATTTCAGAATGGTCACCCAAAGCGGATCTGTTTCAGCTGAGCTTTCAGAGTTAGCACAGACCCCAAGGAAGGAATGGATGATCCACTCATGAGGAACTGGCCACTAAAAACCTTGTGAATAGAGGCAGAAATCTATCAGATACCAAATGCCTCCTGCATAGTAGCAAAATATTGCGAGAGATAGTGCCAGAAGTTGAGCTCAGCAGATCTCAAAATGTGACCCAAGAAGAGTTTCCTTCTCTGTATAGAGTCATGAAAATGACCCGAATGAAGGCAAGCACTCAAGACCATCCTGTTTGCCATGAAAAAGGTTGAGGTCTTTGATGAGATGTGTTGACCCAGTGGCTGCAACAAAGGGCTCAGACATGACAATGGCTGTGAGTATGGAGCAGTGTTTTGTTCTGTTGTGCATAGGAGCCAGGACCAACTTCACAGCCACTAAGAGCGACAACAATGGTTGAAAGACATATGAGAAATTATATGCTGCAGCTGAGGGGAGAAAACTCAGACTGGTTAAGCAATGGATGATCAATAGAGGGACAAGATCTACTGCCCTTCCGGAGGCCCAAGACCATATATCCCTAATGGAGAGACAGGTGCGCAGCATGGAGAAGAGAAGATTAAATGCAGGCATTTTTATAAGGGGTAAGAGTTATGTTTTTATCAAACTATAATGTGGTTAGTGATTATTTCTACTGCTTGGTGTACTATAAAATAGCCATACATTATTTGCGATAGCAATCAATATGACCGTCGTAATAACAGAAAGCTTGCAAGTCCACCTTCAATCTATACTTGATTGATTATGCTTAAAGGGGAGGAAGGAATTCCCAGAAGAAACAAAACTTTTGTTTTAGGCCTACGTGAAGTTGGAAGCTTAAGTGGAAACCCAAGTCTCACTCAGAACTACTAAGAGGACAGGATATTTACATTTGAAGAAGGACCAGCAGGGAGGAAAATGATTACATGGCTTTCAGATTTTTTTTTTTTTGGCTTTAGAATTTTAAGCAACCAGTTTGCTATTGGACGCCTTCTGCAGGGAAAGTCTGTGTCCCTCAAAGACAGTCCATTTCTAGCACTGAAAGTTAGAGGGAGCAGCTAACAGGCTGGTACGCTCATCATATCAACCCATCTGACCTGGCGTGGATGCCTAGGGCTGAGATGACTAGAACCTGACCAAATGGAGGGAAAATGCTTGCTACTATGGGCTGTTGTTAATTGATGCAGTTTAATGTATTGCTTAGAATCAGACTTTGCTTTTGAATGAAGAGCCCCAAAGTTCCATGGGGCAGAAGATCCTTCAGATCAAAGAACATGCTTGTGATCTCAGAATACTGGGGTGATAGGAGTGGACAATTTTAAAATTAAATCTTCAAAATGAGATTGAGGGTGGCAGCTTGAAACTTAGGCAAGCTTTAGTTGGTGTGCTCACAATAAAATGTTTAAAAAGGGAGAAGTAAATCCCCCCACATATGAAAATGAGAATGTTTAAAGAAGGCAAATACACTGGCCTGAAGTGCAGTGTATTATCTAATATGAATTTTCTAGACATTGTCTCTGTAATTCCCACCAAATTGCCTTCTGCAGGGGTTGGGTAAGTGAAATTAAGGGAAATACATTGATAGGATTCAGTTCTGAGTGATGCTTAACAGGGTGAATTTTGATTGTCAACCTGCTGGGTATAAAATAACTACTTCAGAAGTAGGAAGTGGATGAGTCAACTACCATGCCAGTGAGAGAGAAGAGCTAGGGGTTTGGGCTGCAAGAGGAGTGTTCAGTGACGCTCCTTAACCCTGGAGACGGTTTGATACCAGAGGAGCAGCAGATAACAAAACCAAGAGCCAGAACCTGAGACAAGGTGGTGGACTTTGCAGCCCACAGAGTAAAGCTGAGTGTTTGCGGGCGAGAGGCTGAAGTACTTTATTATCTTCAAGAGGAACAGCTGATCCTCAGAGCTGGAATTGTGTGATTGTGAGCTGAGACATACAGTGGAGTACTATGTCCTTTGAGCATTTTTAGGCAGTCCTCAAAGAACTTGGTAGCATTGCTCTAGAAGGATGGCGGGCAGGGCAAGTAGTTAAGGATTAGAGAAGGCTTGCCTGTGGGCATGGCAGAGAAGAAACTATGTTAACTGAACACTTGTTCCTGGAGGATTTATCACTTGAATTGTAACCTGTTAACTTTTCTGATAAACCCCATGATTGTGAGCATTTTCTGTGAGTTCAGTGCAGACATAGCCAAGAATTATTTAACCCAGCCACAAAAAGAGTGTGTTGCGGGAAGGATAGTTGGTGTTAGGACCAGGGAGAGATCGAGAAAGAAGGCATGTCTGGCCTCTGCCTTGCAGCAAGCAGCTTTCGGAGCTGGAGGAGGTCCTATGTGGCCTCTGTGTGTTGTCATGCTTGACATAGATGAATAATTGCCTCCAGCACTACAAGAGTTTAATGAAAAATTTGTTGGTATTCAGTTAATTCCAGGAAGCCTAGTTTGGGCCAATGCCTTCAGTGCAGCTTGGACTTCTTTCATTACTATTGGTTATTGATGATATGCTATCTTCTGAAGTGATTGAATGTCTACCAGTTCTTTTTGCTGCAGTGTATTTCTATCACTATCTTTTGAAGCTTCCTGTGTTTTCAATATTTTGCACATGGAATTCTTCAATATTAAAATTTGTGACTATAAATTTTTCTTTAGTTGTCAGCTTGAGGAATGTCAAACCTTTTAGTTTTCTCTGTCTAGGTCTTTGCTACGGATTTCATTATAATACATTGTCATCTTGAGCTGTCCTTTAAAACCTCCAGTTCATCATTTCTTCTTTGTGCTTCAGTTAGTCTTCATTCAAGAGTACCACTAGATAAATACGGTACATTGTCAATTTTCCCAGGAAGCAAATGGGGACTTGTAACTATGAATCTGACCTTGGTTCCATGAACAGAGGGAGATTACCACCATAGGTTATTGGTAAGAACAAACTGGCTACAGTTTTGTTTTTAAGAGTTAGACTAACAACTTTGGTCATTTGAATAATGTTTATGGAACAGGTTCATAATCCAGCTCTCTTTTTTAAATTAGCTGGTATACATATCATCCCATATTTCAATCAAGTTAAGCAAAATTGTACAACTGCTACCACAATCAGTTTCCCAACATTATTTTTCTACATTGGCATCATCTCTCTTTTACCACTCTCCTCCACCTTTGTTCCCCACTCCACACAAACCCCTTGTTCTACTTGCTCAGTTCATTAATCCTGGGTTTCATTTACTGAAAAATGGAAAAACATAACACAGCTTCAAGAGCTGATCTCTACTGATATGAACTGACAACATCCAAACAAAATAATATAAACCAAAAATAAAGATAATTTTGGAAGCCAAATCAAGTTCAGCCTGCATCACAGGGGTGGGGAGGAGAGTTATACTGATACAGTTTTAACTATTCAGGTCACACTTACGGTTTTGCTCTTCCATTCTCATCTCTCCAATACACTCTGTTTAGTGACCACTTTCCTCCTATACCTTAATTGTGGTTAGAGAGAGCTCTCTGGAAGTCTATTTCTTATGCAGTTCCACTAATGAAATCTTGGGGTCCCACTGTCATTCATCGCCTTCTGTCCAGCAGATTCTCACAATTTAGACTCTGATTGATACTGATCCCTCCTTGGATTTTGGATATATGCATTCCAATCCTTTGAATATATGTATTCTGGTCCTTTGGTGACTGATGACAGGGTGCTTATTCCATGTGGACTTAGTTGACATCTAAGATAAAATTATGTCAGTCTCTTTTTAAATGCATGGGACAGAAAACATAGAATTCCTAAGCTTCAGATCCCTTGACCATAAACTGGAGATAGAAACGCTTGTGTCACTTGTGGTAAATAAAATGATTTATGGAAAATGCTTAGCATAATGCTGAACAAAAATGTTTGATTAATTGTTGCTTTCTTCTGTCAAAATTAAAAAGCAAAATTTAGTTTAAGATTCAAAGCTCTGGGGAAATGTTTATTCTTATTTCTCCCTTGGAGATGAGAAACACACGCCTCAGTCTCTTAGAGACACTCTATTGACAAGACACAAGACTGACTCCCTGGGAAACATTGCAACCGACAAGACACATAGCAGCATGCTGATAGACCATGTGCCTTGGAAACTGGAAGCACCACAAAGTGACCTCTGCCAGCTACTGCCAGTAGATACATAAGAATGTACCCACTGGCCTCTGATTGTCCTGGTGTCATTATATGTGCTTCGTGAGTCTGAAGAGGACTTTTAGATTGCATTCGGACAAATGGGCTAATATCAAACTTATGATCTTGGATTGGACTGGGTTGGGATGTTTTTCTCAATGTTTGATTGCTCTTGTCTATAAATCTCTCTGTTATATATTTATGTGTGTCTATGGATTTGTTTCTCTATTCTACTTGGACTAACACAATGCCTTATTGCTTAGCAGATATTTCCGCTTATAATTTGGGTAGCATTAAGATTGGAATTTCACACACTATATTGCCAAGTGAAAAAAAAGTATATTTAATCTGTGAGTGTAATCATTTACATAATATATTATATCCTGTGCACATGCATAGTTACAAAAATCATATCAACCTTTATTCAATAATGTGGTTAGACATACCAGGGATTATGAAAACAGCACAAAGTCTGGCAAAGTTACATTCTATGTAAGTTCATCATGAGAAGAAAGTGGGCAAATGGTAAATAAAATCGACAAGAATGATATAGTGAATACATGAATGAATCAGTGTTAAAGGGTTGGTGCTATGATAGAATACTGTCAAATTGGTTCCCACTCATCACAATCCTCTGTTCTACAGAAGGACACATTGCCTCCTGTGTCATATTCACAATAAGTGTTATGTTTGAGTCGGTTGCTGCAGGCCAAACTGTGTCGAGCCCTCTCATGGAGATTCTGCCTCCCCCGCTGCCCTCTATTTTACTATTCATGATGTAAGGCGTGGTTCTTTCTTGATCACATGTCCATACACCCTGAGGTGATGTCTCATAACCTTTCCTCTAAGGAGAATTTTGATTGTACTTCTTCGCAGACAGATTTGTCCTCTGGCAGTCCATGGTATTTTCAATATTCCTCAACAGCCCAGTTATTCGAATGCATAGATTCTTCCTCTGTCTTCCTTATTCAGTGCTCAATTTTCACATGCATCTAAGGCAATTGGAAATACCATGCCTAGGGCCATGTGAAACTTCATCCTGAAAGTAACAGCCGTGTTTTCAATACTCTTAAGAGGTCTTGGGAAGCAAAATTACTCTATCACAATGCTTCATTTGATCTCTTGATGACTGCTTCCATGACCATTGACTGTGGATCCAAGCAAGATGGAATCTTGACAGTGTCAAATTTTTCTCAGTTTTTCATCATGTTACCTACTGTGACATTATGAAAGACATTGTGAGGACTGGGGCCTTCTTTACATTGAGTTGCCATCCATACTGAGGGCTGCGCTCCATGGCCTTGATCAGCAAATGTTTCACGTCCTCCTCATGTTCAGCAAGCAAGGTTGTATCACCTGCACATTGCATGTTGTTAATAAAAGTTCTTAAAGGACTGATACCCCATTCTTCTTCATATAGTCCAGCTTCTCTGATTATTTTGTTCAGCATACAGACTAAGCAAGTAAGTTGGAAGAATACAGCCCTGACACACACCTTCCATTATTTTAAAGCATGCAATATTCCCTTGTTCTCTTCATACAACTGCCTCTTCATCCATGTACAGGTTCGGTACAAGCAAAATTAAGTGGCCTAAAACTCCCATTCTTCTCAATGCTATGGATGGTTTGTTATGATCTACACAGTCTACTGTCTTGGCATAATCAATAAAATACAAGTTATCCTCTTTCTAGTATTCTCAGCTTCTGGCCAAGATCAGTCTGACATCAACCACGATGTTCTTTGTTCCATTGTCCTCTTCTGAATCCAGCCTGAATTTCTGGCTGTATGCTGTCAATGTATTGCCAAAATTTTACTTGCAAGTGATTTCAGTGATCTTTTTCTCTAATTTGAGCCTTCAGTGGGGTTCCTTTTCTTTAGAATGGGTACATATATTGATTTGTTCCAGGCAGTTGGCCAAATAACTTTCTTCCTTACTTCTTGGCATTGGTGAGTGAGTGCTTCCAGTGTTTCATCAGCTTGTTGAAACATTTAAATTGCTATTGCATCTATTCCTGGAAACTTGTTTTTAGCTAATGCCTTTAATCAATGCAGCGTGGTCTTCTTCCTTCAGTAACATTGGCTCTTGCTTGTATGCTACCTCCTGAAACAGTGGGATATTGTGTAATTCTTTTTGGCACACTGACTGTATTATTTCCATCATCCTTGGCTGCTCCCTGCATCACTCAATATAGTGCCCGTAGACTCTGTCAATATTGCAATTTAGCCCTTAAATTTTTTGTTGATTTTTTTTTCAGTTTAAGATATGCTTACATTATCTTTCTCTTTGGTTTTCTAAACTCTAACCTTGGCACATATCTTTTTTCTGGTCCTAATTTTGAAATTTTCTGCTTTGATCTGTGGCTTCATTTCCTTCATTTGTCTTAGATACTCTGTGATTAAGAAGAAGATACAGAGTCTCTTCTGACATACATCTTCATCTCTTTTTCCTCCCTGCCTTCTTAATAGCCCTAGTAGAATCGTGGTTACAGGTCCTCCAGTGGTTAATGGTAAGGCCAACAGTTAAAAACAAAAATCTGCTTCAAGGAAGAAAGAATAGGCTTTCTACTCCCCTGGAGAGTGACAGAGCCTCACAGGGGTCATTCTGTGCTGTCCTATAGAATCTCTATGAGTCATAGTCTGCTCTATGAGTTTGGCTCCTCGGTTTCCTTTCTTTGTGTTATCCTACAGGTTAGACCTTCTGCAAATAGTATTCAATGAACCACATCTGTTCCTGAGATGTTCTTAAAATTCAGGTGGGGTAGACACAATGTCATGTCATGGTGCTCCTGGACTTGCCTTAAGTTTCTTCACCTTCAGCCTGAACTTACATATGGGCAATTCATTGTCTGCTCCACAGTCAGTTACTGTGATAATTTCAGCTCTTGGCTAGCTTCTCCTCATCTCTTCCCACAGATGAGTCAATTTGAGTTCTGTGTGTTCCATCTGGAGAAGTCCATGTGGACAGTTAACTTCTGTATTTTTAGAAAAAAAAGGTATTTGTGATAGAGATATCATTGGCCTGGTAAAATTCAATTATGTTATCTGTTTCTAACTTGGGGATTTCAATAACCAATAATGATCATTGACTCTTGATAGCTTCAAGTGTTTTTGTTGTTGTTAGATACCACTGAATTGACTCTGACTCATTGTGACCCTCTGCACAACAGAATGAAACACATCCCAGTGCTCCGCTATCCTCACAAACATTGCTATGTTTGAGTCCATTTTTGTAGCCACTATCTCGAGCCTTCTCATTGAGAGGTCTCGTCTTTTTCATTGATCCTCTACTTTACCAAGCATGGTGTTGTTTACACCTTCCTGCTTGTCTTTCATTAACTTTACTTCTAAGGATCATTCTGGCTATACTCCTCCCAACATTGATTTGTTCATTGATCTGGCAGCCTTTGGTCTATTTAATATGAGAAAGCTTCAAAAAGTGTGTAGGAAAATGGAATTAAAAGATAAGGACCCTAGTGCGAGGCATAAACACACCACTGAACATAATAAATAATCTCCACACTATAGAAGACAAAGATCATGGACCTGCTAAAAATATATTTCTGCACAAGTCTACATCAAGAGTTCAAAGAGAACCCACAGATAGGGAGAAAGTATTTAGTGGTAATATATTGGTTAACAGGTTAATCTACAAAATCTACAAAAACTACAACATCTTAAGCAGAAAAATATAAATAATCCAATCATAAAATGGACACAAGACATAAATTGACAATTTGCTGAAGACAACATCCAGGTAGCCAACAACCACTTGAAAAGTGTTCAAATTCACTAGCAATAAGAGATACACAAAGTAAAAAAACAAGACACCACCTCACATCAACACTTTTTAGAAAAATTCAATTAAACAAAATAACAAATGCTAAAGAAGATCAGTTGAGATCAGAACACTTTTAAAAAACTGGTAGATCTCTAAAATTTTACAAACACTGTGGAAATCAGAATGGAACTCTCTTAAATGCAAATGCAAGTACCTTATGATTCAGCGATCTCTCTATGAGGTATGTACTCTAAAGGAGTCAAAAACACAAGACAAACAGACATATGAACTTATGTTTATTGTAGCAATTTCCATAACAGCAACACAATTCAAAACTCTGCTTATATCAAAATGGGTAGACATACTCTCCAACACTGCAAGATATGGACAAAACTAGAGAATGTGATGCCTACTATACTTTGATTTACAAAGATAAATATTTAAGAATACTATTATTAGAAGGAAAAACAAAAATAAATGGAACCTTTACAGCAAAAGAGGAGTTCTTGGTGACTTACAAGGAGACCAGGGGTGGGGTAGGAACAGGAATAGAGGAAGGATAAGATATTCAAGAGGGAAGGAAGAATAATTGCTAGTGGCAGTTGGGGGAAGAGAACCACAGTTATGGAGGGTTTAATGGGATATTGTTGATTTCATTGTTTGAGGTGGCCTGGGTAACAATTTACATGTGCTATTTAAAAACAGCAAGTAAACAAACAAAATCTCTAGATTCCTTACCTTTCAGACGTAAATATTAGTCTGAGTAGCTAAGAGAAAAAGTAAAACTGAAATGGATTTGCAATCTCTAGTGACACAGGTTCATTTCAAGCATGGATGGCGGGGGGGTTCTCTTCCATGCACATTCTGAAGATCTCTAATCATCCTTACTATCAAGATGATTCAAAGATATAAATTCTTTTTGGTCTTCCTAACTCACTTTCCAGCTTCCACATATGTTTACAGACATGCGATTTACCACAGTATAACAGACTGCCAGGACTGGGCTTCTTCAACAGGAATTATAGCCTTTGGTTTTAGAAAAAAGTGGTTAGGCATTTCAGACTAACTCGTCATTTATGCACGTTGTTAACCAGGTATGCTGCATGTTTTATTATATAGCAGAAATAACATGGTAAAGTCAGATACAGTCTAATCTGGGCAGCAGAGATGTTGTTCCCTTCCTATAAAAGAGTCCTGACCAAACCCACTTCCTCTAAGTTAATTCTGGCCCACAGCAACCTACAGGATAGAGCAGAAATCCACTGCTCTCCAGTTTCCACAGTGAGGCGTCTCTCTAGAGGCCCACTAACTCATCTTTCTCCCATAGAAAGCCTGGCTGGTTTGAACCATCAAACTTCCAATTGGCTGCTGCCTCCTTTGTCCATGACATCACCATTGCGTCTTGGTGTGGACAGGCTCAGGGACAGGGGACAGCAAGTGGCCGAGAATCAGTGGTGAGGAGGGTGTTGGAGCCCTAGTAGGACTTCGACAAGGGTAATGTAACTGAGAGGAAGTACTGAAACTCAAATGAAGACAGAGCATGATAGTGGGACAAGAGGATAGCAAAAGGAAATAGAGGAAAGAACTAGAAGGCAACAGGCATTTGTAAAGGTCTAAATACAGACATGTAGACATGTAAATAAAATTATTTATGATAAGATGGAAATAAATCTAGGTATGTATACTTATAGGTGTGGTACCAAGGTAGCAGGTGATGAAACATGGGCCTCAACTCAATGCAAGAACACTTTGTTCTATTAAACTGATATCCCATGATGCTCACCTGCTTGAGGAGATCACTGAAGACAAACGGGTGCATAAGCGAATGTGGTGAAGAAAGCTGATGGTGCCCAGCTCTCAAAAGATAGAATGTCTTCCCAGATTAAAAGCTGGAGGATAAACAAACAGTCACCCAGCAGAGATGCAGCCAAGCACACGTGGAAGAAACACATCAGTCAGTGTGTTAAGGAGGTGTCAAAAGCAGCAGACCTCAGGCACCAAACAGGAAGAAACAATATCACTGTGTGCTGACCTTCTCGAGATGATCGCTGAGGACATGTGGGGGCATGAGCAAGAGCGGTGAAGAAAACAGATGATGCCAGCTTTCAAAAGATAGAACATCTGGGATCTTAAAGGCTTGAGGGTGAATAAGCGGCCATCTAGCTGAAGAGCAACAGAGCCCATTATGGAAAAAGCACACCAGTTTGTCTGATCATGAGGTGTGGAAGGAATAAGGTATCAGTCATCAAAGAACAAAAACCATAGTGTGTCCACCCGCCCGATATGATTGCAGAAGGCAAATGGATGCAGAGACAGACGTGATGGAGAAAGCTTAAGGTTCCCAATTGCTAAATGATAAAGCATCTGGGGACTTAAAGGCTTGAAGATAAACAAGTAGCCATTTAGCACAGAGGTCGCAAAGTCCACCTGGAAGAAACACACAAGCCTGTGTGATCACGAGGGCTCAATGGGAGCAGATATCAAGCACCAAGAAACAAGAATCACATCACGAAAAATGAGGGGGAGAGCATGGTGGGGACCCAAGATCCTTTGTGGACAATTGGACATCCCCGTGCAGAGAGGGGTCTTGGGGAGGAGATGGGCCAGTCAGATTGTAGAGACGTGATGATGAAACATACAACTTTCCTCTAGTTCCTCTAGTTCTTCCCCCAACTATCATGGTCGTAATTCTGCCTTACAAATCCAGCTGCATTGAAGGAGGTAGACTGGTACCGATGAGAAATGGTAACAGGGACCCCAGGACAGATGAACTCCTCAGGACCAGTAGTGAGACTGGAGATACCAGAAGGGTTGAGAGAAGGTGGGGTGAAGAGAGGAAGCTGATTACAAGGATCTACACATAACCTATCTGGAGGACAGACAGCAAAGGAGTGCATGAGGAGAGAAGTCAGGAAGTATAGAATATGACAAATAACAATTATGACATCAATGGGTGTTTGGGGGTGGGGGTGGAGCGGCAGGGGGAAAAATGAAAAGCTGATGTCAAGGGCTCGGGTGGAGGGGCAAATGGTCTGAGAAGGATAATGGCAGCGGGCATGCAAAAGTGCTCAGCACAATGTATGTATGTATGGATTGTGATAGGCTATGTAAGAGTCCCCAATAAAAAAGGTTCTTTAAAAAAACAATTTAAAAAAAACTTAGAAAAAAGCCCCCAAATACCTGAAGGCTAAATTTTCCTATGTGGCCAAAAAAAAAAAAAATCTCAGGCTTAGCTGCACATCAGAATTACTCGGGGAGCTATTAATACCATCAATGTGATGTCCTACTTACAGAGATTCTCATTTAATTAAAAAGTTATTCAGGTGACTCTAATAGGTAGCCACAGTCTGAAAGAATGCCAGACAAACAGGAAGTGAAATTGACAGCTGAAGTCTGCCCTGGTGGTACCTTGGATAAAGGGCTAAGCTGGCAGCTAAAAGGGTGGGGGTCTGAACCCACTCACCCTATGAGGGAGAAAGATGAAGCAGTCTGCTTCTGTTGAGCTTTACAGCAATGGAAACCCATGGGTGCAGTCCTGCTGTGCCCTGTACTGTGCTGATAAGCATGATGAGGAGAGGTGGGAGGGATGACCGTGCTGTAATGACAACTATCATTGATGACAGGAGTAGAAGAGGGATAAAGCATGCACACACAGGAAGTGATAGTGTCTTAAGCCACTTCAGTATACTTATTTACAGATGTGTTTGAATGTGATTTGGCATGTGTTTTAGTCCAGGAAGGCTAGAGGAACAAATTTCCTAGAGACACATATAGATATAAGGAAAAGGTTTATATACGAGAGGAATAGGACATTGAGGTCTGTCCAGGTCAAAGTCATAAGTCCGATATTAGCCCATATGCCCGAAACCAGTCTATAAAGTCTCCTTCTGACTCACGAAGTCACAGGTCAGTGGGTGCACAATCCTGGCGCGGGCAGGCGTCTCCCCATGGCTCCTCACTTCCAGGGCTCAGGGTCCATCAACAGCATCCCATGGTGGCAGAAGCAACTCATCACTGGCAGGGGTCTCCACATGGCCTCTCCACCTACAGAGGTCTGGCTCCATCAGGTCCAAGCCATGTGGCTTCTCCGGCTCCTCCGGAGCCATCTTGTCTTGTCCATCATTTATCATCTCTGAGACTAACTCCCAACAACCTGGGTGATAGCTTCTCATCTTCACCAGGGAAATATCGCAAGGTTTCCTAGACTCATCAGGAGAAAGTCATGTCCACACAGAGGCCTCATTGGCTACTTAATGGCTATCTCCAGATTAACAGGCTAGACTCCACCCCTACATCTCAATCATGAAATTAACATAAGCACAAAACCACCACAGCATGGTTTCACTATAGATGGAGTAGTTCTCTTATTAGAGGAGCATCATGTTTCTGTGATCCTAATACATTTGAGGGCATTTGCTTAAAACAGAATTCCATGTGCAAGAAAATAATTGATGAAGCTCTAGTGAAGAGAAGACTGTCGAATACTGGGCTCAAACGGAACCACGCATCCATCAAGCTACAAAAGACCAATAATAAGGAAAACACCAAAACCCCAGGGCAAAGAAGGTGACTGGGAGAATCCATTGCAATAGGCAAAACTTGAAAACAGCCAAGGGCTCTGGAAAATGGAAACAGAGAACTCTGACAATTGACAGTGGTGTCACAAGAGCATGAGGTAGCAGGCACACGTTCAAGTACAGGGTTGGTGATTACAAGTTAGACTAGAGACTTCAATGAATAAATACTACCACAAGAGGCTGGGTGAGGGAAGTCAACAAGAATCACATCAGAGCAAAGGAAACCGTTTTCTTGTTGGATTGCCATAACTGAATCTGGGGTAGCATTTGGTAAAGTGTTCCAAAATCTTCCTTGTTGGCTTTTCAACAGCCATAGGTGGGGTAACACTTGATAAAGTACCAAATCTTCCAAAATCCAAAAAAGAGAGAAATGTTTTAATAGTGCCGAGCTCAGGGTTACACATAGCTCACAAATTAATATATATTTTAATGCGCCATAGGCTTTCTGAGCAAGTAAACTGCACAAACATTTCATTTCAAGGGCCAATATGAGTCATCCCTTGTGTCAGCACAGTCGTTATGATCAGGTTCCAGATTTATAGTTACCTCTATTTCCTTGACAAGAACCCTGGGAGACCTTTGTTGGAGAACATTTTTGTGTAGAACACATCAATAGGGAAAAAGAAAAGTCAGCACCTGGAAGGTGAAGCTCTGTGTTGAGAGGAGAATGAGAGACACGTCCTCTCGTTTAAATCAAGATGCAGAATGAGGTTTGGTGGTTCAGGGGTAAATTCTCACCCATCGTGCAGAACACTGGACCAGTTTGTAGAGCATTTAGAAGTGTCAAGTTCTGCGTGAGCACTCTGGGAGTGCTTGCTGCTGACCCTGCTACAACTAAACTACTTAAAAAACATAAAATTTTAAAGATTTTATAAAATTTTTAATAGGCAGAATAAGGTAGGTGCCAAGAGCCGAACAAACTCAGAAAAAAATGATTCTGCTCCTAATGATTTGGCAGATGTCTCTGCCCCGTATGTTCATCCTGATGGTGCTGTGGGTTAGGTGTTGGGCAGCTAATCACAAGTACGTGATTCAATCCCATTAACTGCTCTATCAGAGAGGATGCGGCTGTCTGCTTCTGTAATGATTTGTCGTCTCAGAACCTCCATGTGGAGCCACTATGAATTGGAACAAACTCATTGGCTCTGAGTTTGGTTTTTGATTTTCATGTTCATCACCTATATTATTGAAATAATGGTATCTACCCCGCAGAATTGTGGTGAGAATTAAAAGGGCTCATCTGCCTAAATTGGTTGATTGTAGCAGTGCGAAATAAGTACAATGTAACAACTATTTTCTACTGGCTCTCCATTCCATCAAGTCAAGTCCTCACTCATAGAGAACATAAACAAGGCAGAACTTCCCCTATGGGATTCTGACTCTATAAATCTTTATAGGAATAGGCAACCTCATCTTTCTCCCTGAGAGCATATGATGATTTTGAACTGCTGGCTTTATACTTAGCAGCCTGATGTGTAATCACCAGGGCTCCTTCCTATTCGTATACATAGTATTGACTATTAACATAATTTTTAAATCCCTTTGTTAATTAGTAGTTCTCATTTGTAGATGCTTAATGAAATTGCCTGAGAAACTATCCATCAATTGCTCTGGAGCCCGTTTTGACTGACGGCCACCTTCTGTGTGTCAGAGTTGCATTGGGCTTGGTAGTGTTTTCAAGAGCTGATATTCTGTAAGGAGATCACATTTCTCTCGATGTTCCTCTGAGTGAGCTCATCCCCCAACCTTTTAGTTAGCAGTCAAATATGTCACCCATTTGCCTGTTCTTGGGCAACTTTAAGGAAAATGATATCTGAATTTTACCCCCTGAGATATTGATGTAACTAATTTGGATGTAGCGTGGACATCAGATATAAAATTCCCCAGAAATATCTGAAGGCAATCAAGCTTCCAAACTGTTGACATAATGATTTCATGCTTTACATAATGGGAGGTTTTGCTTGAGTAAATTGGTAATTTTTATGACACAAACATAAATAAGCATAATCCAGTCACTAATGACAGCTATTCAAACTGAAAATATAGAACCAACGAGAAACAATCTGCTTTATGACTAAGTTTGGAGGTGCTAGCAGCGACTCCATAATGCTTTTTTAATGACTTAGACTGATCATGAACAGTGAAATCCACTGAACTGATGGAGTCAAGGGAGAGATTGAGCAAATGCTTTGTCAAGGGAACTAAAGAGGGAAACTCTGCTATCTTTAGAATGGTTTATGCAATTGTGCTAATACCATAAATATGTCTTTATTATTCCTGCGCATTGGTTTATAATGATGAGAGTATCACAGCATTGCTGATATTCCCACCATAGTGTAGCCCACATACTTCTCCTTTAAATGAAATTCCCTCCCATACCATTTCTGAAATTCTCCTAGAGAAATATTTACTGATGTTTCATCATCTAGGACAGAGCAGGATGCCAGAAAAGGAAAATCAAAATGTCTTATCTTTTAGTAAAAATATTCCTACAGGTTGTTGTAACTCCAAACACATTTCTTGCAAGTCCAGTTTACTTATAGCAATATGTTTACAAGGCTGACACTCTATGATAATTTCCTTTTTAGACTCTTCCAATGATGCACTCCAGCAAGAGCTGTCATTATCATGGAATTAGGAATGAGCCTTTGACTCACAGGATTTTGTTTGTGCATACTTCCAGCCTGTTCTATGGGTTTTGTTCCGACTAATGTTTTTAGAGTCATTGATTTTGTCAAATGTTCTGGCGTTTTAGTTGCTCTGTTGAAGAAATTAGGATCCGTGACCCCGTAGCAATAACTTTTTTGAGACTGAAATAATAATGAAAGGAAAAGGAGAAAAATCCCCAAACATTTCTTCTCAGATACTAATAAAGTTGTAATTCAATGTACAATGATTTTACAAAAGAATGTTATCAGTAGTCATGTAACCTAAGAAGTATTACATTTAAGTAGCTTTAAACTAAATTTATGTTGTATTATCCCATGGCTAAGATTCATAATAAGCATTTCTAAGGATTCTGTTTGCTCTGGGATGGGAGGAGGCTTATGGGGGTGATACGAGAAGTTATTGCGCTTCCTCGAAGCAACCAAATGACATCACTTTCCACACACTTTTGTATATCACCTGTAGGGCTGTTGTTAGTTACCACAAAGTTGGTTCTGACTCAGAGTTACCCATTTAACGAAGTGCTACCCAGTTCTGTCTCATTTTAACAAGAGCAGGTATGACCATCACTGTAGCCACTGTTCCAAAACAACTCACCAAGGGTCTCCTTTGACCTCTTTGAACCTCTACTTTTGCAAACCCGATGTCTTCTTTCAGTAATTGATCCTTCTGGTGGCATGTCAAAAATAATTGAATTGGGCTTATTGTGATCCATAGGGTTTGATTGTCTATGTTTTGGAAACATGCCAGATCTTTTTTTTTCCTAGTCTGGTTTAGTCTGTTGAAACCTACTGATCATGCATGTATTTGAAGTTCTGCTAGTATCTTTTTTGGTACACAGCAACATGCAACTCATCATTGTACATCAAACTATCAGATGGTTGTAGGGTTCGATGTATTTCCTCAGTCTCTCCCTGGGCTCCATCAATTCAGTAGATTTCACTGTTCATGATCAGTCTAAGTCATTAAAAAAGCATTATGGAGTCAGTGCTAGCAACTCTAAAGTTGGTCACAAAACACATTGTTTCTTTAAGGTCTACTTTTCCATAAACTTTTAGAAGCCCCAACATATCTGCAATCAGTCTCAGTAACTGCCTGTAAGATACAACGAGCACAGTATAGGGTAACCCAGCATGTTTTTTACAACTCTCTGGGTTGAATTCTGTCGTGTACATACCTGCTAGAGAAACTCAGGTATGATTTTCATCGGTGAAATAGAGATCATGAAAGCACATTCTCTAAAAGGCTATGTGGGTTAATCAAATTAATATTTGTAAACCACCTGAAAGAGTATCTTCCCATTGTTTTGGAAATGCTGTGGGTGGATAAATTTCCATTAAGTTTCAAGCCATTAATTCTCTGATTTTGTTATGTAGAGATAGCAAACCAAGAACATACTACCAGACAGTTAAATTCCAAGTTTGGCTTTTAGAAGTAAAGAAAATAAGGTAAGTAGCACTTCTTTTGGAAATATATTTTGTCTAATTATTTGTACCTTAGTGAGAGCTGTGTTACACTAGTGCAAAAAAATGATGGGAAGGCTGCTTCTGAATTTCTCCAGCTACACAGACATGAGATGGAGAAGACCATGTTCATCACCTCCCTGTGGCCTATTCCTATGAGGTTGAGAGCAGTCATGCCTCAATCTCCAACCTTCCTGTGAATTCTGACACTAATGTCTCTCCCACAGGCCCCTACTTTTCAGCTGAGTCTGATTATTCATTGCACTGGCCATACAGAATTCACAGACAATACTCAGCTAAAGGTTTTTTCATTAAAAGATTACAAATGCTCGTAATAAAATTATTCAAACAAGACAGGCTTTTATCTGTTGAGCCACAGGCCTGTGGTGTCTCAGCAATGGGGTCCCTCATCCTGCTTAGGAAATGTTACAAAAGCTTTGAGGACTGCCAATAAATGCCTACTTGGCATACAGCTCCTCCCTAAGCTTTAGTCTGCAAGCATTTGGCTCTGACTGCTTGAGTCATCCTCATGCTTTGGCTCTTGGTTCTACTGATGTCACAACTCTGGCACACTTGCTCCTCTGGTATCACAGATGTCTCCTGGATCCCAGGCTCTCAGAAATATACCACTTCTGGCTCATATCTCTTGCTGATAGTGAGATTCCACACACCCTGTTTGCTTCTGATTATTTTAAATATTATTATGTTAGTAACACAATGACAATATTATTATTGTGCATTTTAAACCCAGTGAATGGCAATCAATCAACCCCATTAACATCCACTTACCAGCTGACTAAGTCTCCTATCCATATCTTCCCTCTCTTCTCTTACCCAAACACACAGGGGAAAATTTTTTGGTGAACATTGCAAAAAGTAAGGTTAGAACAGCCACATTAAGTAATATCTACTACTTTGGAAATAGCCATTCAGAAGACATGAGGGTAACAGTAAAATTAAGAGTCCAAGAGCATCATCTCTTTTTTTGTTTGGTTTTGGTTTTGGGGTTTTTTGGGGGGCCTCACTGCCCTCTTGGTGGTCGTGGGCACTACCCACCGCTGCTCCTGAGAGCTGCTGCTGGATTTGAACCGCCAAGTCCGTGGGCCACAGTCCCGCACTCAACCAGTTACGCCACTGGGGCTCAGTCCCAGCACCATCTCCCCATACTTTCTTATACTATGAAAACAGAAGACAAGTTTTCAGGATTTAATCTTGTTTGGAGTTATAAGCAATGCTCATGGAAGCAGCATTCAAGAAATCAGATGGTGTGTCACATTAGGCCAGCATTTCTCAACCTGTGGGTCGCAACCTCTTTGGGATTCAAAAGACCCTCTCACAGGGTCACATGATTCATAACAGTAGAAAAATCACAGTTATGGAGTGGTCATGAAGATAATTTTATGGTTGGGGAGTCACCGCAGCAGGAGGAAAGTGGAGAACCACTGCACTAGGCAAATCTGCACAAGACTAATTTAAAATGTCAATGACGTCACCTTAAATGCTTACTCCTGACCCAAGTCATGATATTTGCAATCACCTCGCATGTATATGAAGGTGGGAGACTAAAGAATTGCTGCTGAATTTGTATCATGGTGTTGATAAAGAATATTGAATATACCATGGACTGCCACAAGAACAAACACCTCTGTCTTGGAAGAGTACAACCATAATGTTCTTTAGAAGTGAGATCGCCTCACATACTTTGGACATGCTGTCAGTAGAAACCAGCCTCAAAAGAAGAACACCAGGCTTGGTGAAGTAGATGATCAATGAAAATGCAGACCTGTGTTGAGATGGAGTGACACAGTGCCTGCAACAATAGATATATAACTGACAAACTGACAAACTCCATCCATCCTCATGGATGGAGTAAGACTAGGAATTATTTTGTGCTTTTTTTGAACATAGGGTCACTATGTGTCAGAACCAACTCTATGACCTATAACCACAGCAATATCTTATGTAAGGAAATAGATGGAATTCCTCTCTCTTGCATTTCCACAATACCAAGCAGTACGTGAAATCCTCCCATTCATCCTTAAAACTATAACAGTGTCTTAATAATTGATTGGCTAGTTTACTTCTCTTCTGTGTTCAATGTTCAGGGATTTTTGTGGTATGTGCATATATAATTTCTGTTTGGGGAGGAAACACAAAGCAACGTAGTCTCAGAAGACTGAACTTTTTGGAGCTGGATATACCTAGAGTGACAGCTTTTGCCATTAAGGACTTTGACCAGGATTTTCTCCCTACAGCTGTGGGATTACAGGGACCAACATTCCTATATGAGGTAGCCTCAAAGAGTTTTAAGAAAATGGAATTGAAAGATGTTGAAATTTTCCCACAACATTTTCCTTAGCTCCATGCCCATTTGCTGCTCGAGATCTAAGGGGCCATGAAGTATTCAGCGCAAGGCCTTGTGTCCGATGCAAGAGTTGAAGTTGCCTCGGGCTGTAATGAACTGCTGAGGCTTCATGTATTGCACTTACGTTTGTTTTAATCCTATGATTCTCTTGGTATTCATGTTATGTCAACAAACTTTCACTGTTTACCTTTGAAGGAATGTGTTAAAACAGAATTCACTTACTATACCTGTGGCTGATTGTGGACAACCATATCCAAGCAGAGAACAGTCTGAGAATGAGTCTATCTCAGATTTAATTACATCAACTTCTCTTTTTTTAGATCATTTTATTGGGGGTTCCTACCACTCTTATGACAATCCATACTTACATCCATTGTATGCTAAGCACATTTGTACATTTGTTGCCATCATCATTCTCAAAACTTTTGCTTTCTACTTAAGCCCTTGGTATTCATTTCTCTTATTTCCCTTCCCCCTCCCTCATGAACTCTTGATAATTTATAAATTATCATTATTTTGTCATATCATACACTGTTCATTTTCTCCCTTCACTGACTTCTTTGCTGTCTGTAACCCAGGGAGGGGGATATATGTAGATCCGTGTAATTGATTCCCCCTTTTTATTACATCAACTTATTGATTCCTCTAGAGGTCTATTTCCTTGACCTAAAAGAAACTTAGGCAGTTCTTTTGTTGAACTAAGTCCCCTCTGTTTCCTTGAATATAAATATTCAACAAAAACTCTTACTCCTTCCTCTGTACCTGGTTCATGACATGGCTTACTACTGGCAGGTAGCCCTAGGCACTTTCAGAACACAATGCTTATTCTAGTAGGTCCAGTGGTGAGACACTGTTAAAACCAACTTACAGAAAATGGCTGAAATCCCTGCAGAAGTATGACTCCTAATCATCTTCTCCAGCTACACCAGAGACACAAGAAAGAAATGTATAGGCAATCAGCATCTTTCTTGATTTTTCAAATCTTAATCTGTCGTAGAGTATTCAATACAGACTAAGCATTTAATCTAAATATTTAATTATAGACTAAATCCCATTAGAGACCTAAAAAAAAGAATCTAAGAGGTCTTAGTGGTATCTTATTTAAGCCCAACAGAAAGGTTGTTGGTTCAAATGCACCAGCCACTCCATCTGCTTTCCTAAAGATTACAGCCTTGGAAATCCTACCGTAGTTCTCCACTGTCTCAGATGATTACTATGTGTTGGAATAGATTCCATGGCAAAAGTTTTTCTTAGGAAGAAAACTGGAGTTCCTGGGTGTTACAAACTTTTCACATGTTTGATTGCTAACCAAGAAGTCGAATGTTTTATTTCACCCAGTGATAACTCAGAAGAAATGTTTTGTGATCCACTTCTAGAAAATCAGCCAGAGAAAAGTCCTATGGGGCATAGTTCTGCTGAGAGAGGGGATCTCTTGCTTCATTTGTCACGTGCTAACTTTTAATTCCTTTCAGCTGGAGAAACTTGTGAGAGAGGACTTTTAATAAATTCTGCTTTGATCCCGCATTATCTAGGGAAAGTAGGTAGACCCTAAGTGTAAAACCCTTCATCATTACTGCCCCACCTTCCCACGTGAACGCACTTCCAAAGTCCAGAGGCGGAATGATGTAATGCTGTGTAACTGTATTGTTGATTCTAATTTAGGATAGAGAACAGTCATTGGATGAGCCACAAGAACCTGAGACTTGCATCAAAGAAAGTGAAGGACATTAGCTCCCTGATCAAAAGAGGTGCCCTTAGAGATGTGTTTCCTTTAAGAACTTTAATCTTGTCTGAAGGGGGAGGGGTATACCCCTTATTTTTCCAGATCTCTTAAATAAAATGCACAATGATTCTCAGCTCGCCTCTGTGATTGGCTGCAGCAGCTGGTGGCCAAAGTCTTTGTCCAGTTATACAACTATGGCATACATGGAACCATCATTAGTTGGAGTGGACTCTTCAGCTACTGGTTTGAAGGAATGTCAATCAGTCTACCTTGGAGTGATTTATTCTTCATTTCCTCTTTTCTTTCCAATTATCTTACAGTGTAGATTATTTTACAATAATCTCATAAAATAGGGAGATTACATTATAATGCAGCTTAAATTTCTCCTTCCTTTATAATTTAAATCAAGAGGTGAATCTTTGTTTTTGAGCTGTAGGTGGCTTTTAGGATGCCAGTATCTAAGAGCTGATTGAGTTAATTTTAGAAGTGTAATGAAAGTACCTCCAAACAGGCCCATTAGAGGGCATGCTGCTAAGAATGTCTAATCCACCCCATTAAGCTTTGTTTTGTAACACAAAATTTCATTTTTGGGTAATTACCCATTGTCCATTTCGTGGCCTGTGGTGATAATTACTACGCAAGCCACTGGTAAGACATGAGAATATGCAGTGAATTATTTTTTGTATTATGTTCATTGCCCGGTCCCTAAATCTCACCCAAACCATTATCATTTTAATTGAGCGAGTTCGCTTTATCCGTAGAGATTGCTAGTTCATCCGGGTTGGCTAACATAATACAGTGGAGTATGTTTGCACTAGCACACATTTAAGTAGATCTAATTCAAGTTTTGTATTTCATTTTGGAAGTCCTTAATATGATATAAATGTAAACATTTAAATGTACACTCAAAACTCACAGTGTAAGTTTCTTTGCTTTTTATGTACATTGCTGTATGAGTTCTACCCCAACAGATGGTGACTGTGTTAGGCTGGACAGGCTAGAGCACAGGTTGACAAACTGCCGCTCTCCAGCTACAGGTGGTGCTTTCAGTACATAGGGGGGGCCTGGAACTAAAGTTGCAAATGGTAAAGGATGCTGTTCAGCTGGGGATGATGCCATTTGTGTGTGAAAATGGGTGTGTGGCTCTCAAATACTTTTTAAATTCTTGCAAGGGACAGCATTGGCTATTACATTTCATAAGTCTCGAGAAACAAAATGAGTCATACTCATATGCATAGGAAGGAACTCTTTATCAAGAAGTCATGTCATATCAAGAGAGCATGCAGCTCAATTCACCTTCTCCGTGGGTGTGCTGCAAGCGGGATCCCTCCTGAGACTCGCGTAGCTGAAGGTTGAGGAGCTGACTTCATTAATGCTCTGCCATTTATCTGCAGGTTTTAATATCCATTACAATGGCTACAGACAACTCACAGACAAAATTCATGATTAAAGGGTTTATTAAGAAAGTTAACAAGCTTTAATACAAGTGGGAAATGCTCAGGACCAAATTGTTTATTAGAACATGTAGAAAATGCTGTCACTGATAAAAATGGAAGAGCCTATAAATAGTTCAAGCTCCATGTGTTCACCTTTATGAGTATTTTCCAGTCGAGTCTCATGGGGTGTCACACCCTGTCTCCAAAGTCTATTTTTGGTATTCCCCGGGGATTTCACCACTTTGCTCCCTGTGCTGCTCCATTGCACGCCCTTAGTGTTTTATCCCACAGGGATGGGGTCAGATTGTGCACAATTCCCACACTATGTCTCCAGGGTTGTCCCCTGTAACGCTATGGTTTAGTGAGGGACATCATGTCTCATGGTGGGGCCGGCTCCATGGTCCTGTCTGTGCATTTTCTTCTCTGAGCAGGAATATGTCCTCCCCTCCCTCTCCATCCCTTTTCATTTCTCCCCTGTGCTCTACTCAGACACGTCCTTCTCCCCACTGTAGCCCCACTGCTGCCCTGTGAGAGGGAGTGTCCGCATAGTTGGGCTTGGGGACAGCCCCACAGACTTCTCTTTTGGTTCCCTGGTACATGCTGGTGTGTGGTCTTCAGGTCTTGGTACATCAGGTTGAAGTCTGGTTTCTCTCTCTCCTGGGGAGGTATAAACAAAACCCTCCCCTTGGGTGGGATAGTGCTCTGTTCCATCCCACCCATGTCTTTTTTGTTTCCTTTCTCTTTTCCCCACTTATTTAGTTGTCTCTGGATTGGATTTGGCCCCTGCAAAAAAACCCACATGGAAGAAGCACACCAGCCTATGTGATCATGAGGCATCAATGGAATCAGGTAGCAGGCATCTAAGACCCAGGAGAAAATCATACCCAATGTGAAGTGGGGCAGGGAGTGGCATGCAGTAGAGACTCAATGCTCATCTGGAGACAATTGGAGATCCCCCCACAGAGAGGCCTCAGGTAAGAGATGAACCAGTCAGGGTGCAGTATAGCACCGAAGAAACACACAATTTTCCTCTAGTTCTTTGGTGCTTCCTCCCCCTAACTATCATGACTTCAATTCCACTATACAAATTGGATTAGACAAGAAAATGCACACTGCTACAGATAAGAGCCTGCAACACAGGGAATCCAGGATAGTTTCAACCCCTCAGGGGCAACAATGAGAGTATAGAGATACCAGGAGGATTAGGGGAGGGTGGGAGTAGGGGGAAAAGGGAGAATTGGTCACAAGCATCAATGGAAAAATGGGTGAGGGGTAATGGAGGATGATGTAAGATATGAAAATAATAATCTATAATTTACCAAGGGTTTGTGAGGGAGGGCGGGAGGCAGAGGGAGGAGGAAGAAATCGAGAGCTGATATCAGGGGCTCAAGTGGGCAGAGAATGCTTCGAAAATGATGATGGCAGCATATGTGAAAAGGTGCTTGACACACTGGATAGAGATATGGATTATTATAAGAGATATGAGTATGCCGAATGGAAGTATTTTTTTTAAAAAAAATGAACAGAGAGGAGTGTGAATAAAAGAGTAATGAAGGAGACTGCAGCCTCTACCCATGTCAAATATCCTTTAAGATGTAAATACTGACACGATGGATGAATACATTGTGGTTAGAGCTGTGTGAGCTCCCAATGAAATTACTTTTTAAAAATTTCTGTCAATATTGGGCCTCTACTTAAGTACTCCCCCAACACAAGAACATTGTTTTCTAAGAAAACTAGTATTCTGTGATGCTCACCTTTCCCACCCAATTTCTGAAGAAAAAATGGGTGCATAAACAAGTGTGAAGAAAACTGGTGGTGCCCAACTATTAAAAGATATAGTGTCAACTACAGGAGCAGCTGCCTCTCCACTAGGGGAGTTTGCCTTGGAGGTCACCACTGAAACTGCAGTTTGAGGAGTGAGAGATGCCTGACCAGAGCACATGAGAACAAATGAAGGGAGAGGAAGAGAGAATGGCCCTCTGACCCTTCAGGACAATATTCCCACTCAGAACAGCCAATGTACAAAGAGGATAATGTGGTCAGCCCCACTATGAAATATGGCTACATGT